>OMNM01004662.1:2267-20723 GCA_900302745.1 Parablennius parvicornis | reverse complement strand
CTCTCTCTCTCTCTCTCTCTCTCTCGCTTTCTCTCTCTCTCTCGCTTTCTCTCTCTCTCTCGCTCTCTCTCTCGCTCTCTCTGTCTCTCTCTCTGTCTCTCTCTCTGTCTCTCGCTCTCTCTCTCTCTCTCTCGCTCTCTCTCTCTTGCTCTCTTGCTTTCTCTCAGGTTTTTTTTTTTAGTGGGGTTAAATTGTCATCAGCATCTTTTGAATAAAAACATTAAAGAATTATCTGCTGTTATTCAAAGTTGGTGGCTACTTCAAACTCTCCCTTACTCCTTCACTCTTTTTCAACCTAATTTGTTTTTTAGATTCAAGTTGCTCTTTAATTGACTTCCTCGGCAGCACTCAACATACTCCTCATCCTATTTCCTACTGTTCTTGCCCTCTTCTTCAATTTCTTCATGCCAGTTAATGTTTCTCTACTATTGATCTGGCTCCTGGGTCCCGCCTATTATTAGCTTCTCATGCAGCCCAAAATACATCAGGAATCAAAAAGATGCTGCTTTCTCCACCTCATTTGAATGTTATGATCTATAGTGAGCAGCAGCCTGCATTTACTAGCTTATGCTGTACGTGCATTTCATGAGAGAAACCACCTTGAGTGCAAAGAAGACTGCCCATGACATGCTATGTGCAGCTTTGCTGTCATTGCAATACTTTCACCACAGAAATTCCAACCCAGCAAATCCTTTGTCTGAAAGAGGAATACGGTATACAGTCTGAACTTTTCAAAAGGCTCACCTGCTGGTCTCTCTTTCAACGTGTTCTGCTTCTGTTAAAAAGATAATGGGCAATATTTGAAATGAGCCTCAAATATTTTAACCAGGTAACTCAGAAAACCATTTGCTGTCACAGTAAAACCAGTTTTATGTCACAATAGAAACTTTACACGTCTGATGAATTATGAATGGAATAACAATAACAGTTACTTTTCAGATTACCAATCTAATGTTGTGACAAAAGTCTGCATCTTTTGGCTTGAAAACTGAATGTGGTGGTGAATTTATATAATGGATCTAAAGGGTGGGCAAACTGGGTCCTGGAGGGCCGGAGTCCTGCAGGGTTTAGGTCTCTCCCAGTTGTAACACAGCTGATCTCGTTATTGGGCTTCTTCACAACCTTGGTGATGACATCATCCTTAGAATCGGGTACGCGAATTGTGGAATTATTATTATTATTTTTTGTCCCTTCTTATGTGTGTTGTCTTGACTTCGAGACTTCAGCCTTTATGTTTTAAGCTGGGAACTGTTGAAACACCAGATAGTGTAAACAATCTGCTTTGCTTGTCAGACGGCGAAGAACGGTCCCAAATTCATCACAGCTCCTAATGCCTGGCAAAGGCCTTACTCAGCATTATCGATTGTGCTTTAGACTAATTTCCTAATTCCTGAATTAGCAAGATTTTATCAAACATAACAAAAAGTAGTCTCCTTTATGTGATAGATTTTCAGTTCCCAGCCTGCATATATATTTTCAGTACGGAGGTGACGTATGTTTATTTTCATTACATTTGTATATGGCTTGTTGAGCTTTGGAAATAGATTTGAATGTTCTGCTGGGGTTGAACTTCATGTTCATAAGCACTTGACGGATGGTTTACATATTAACAATGAAACGCAATAAGATTAAACTCTAGTAAAGAGTGGCTATGAAAGAAAACCAATTCCAGGTCACTTGTCTGACACCTTTTTTATAATATATCTGCACGCTGTCTATCTGAGCTTGTGTCAGTGTGCTGTATGAACTTGACTTTCAGATTTGTTGGTTAAGCAAGTAAAAGCCACCCATAGGTATTTGAATGCTGTCCTTCACTCGGCTCCTCTATACTGTTTAAAACAGGCTTAAACCCCTTGTCAGGATATGTGTGGCCGTCATCAGGATTGTTGCAGCTTTTAATCTAGAAATTCTATCAACAATGCTTATTTTTAAATTTTAAAGACGCAACAATAATTGTTTGTAACTGGCAACTCAAAACATGTGAAATGCAAGTGTACAAGTCCTAATTTCTAAAACTGGAATCTTTGCATTTGAGTGAATTAAGAGAGTGATGATCCCTGTACTGAGTTGCAGTTCAACAAGACTTTTTACCGACGATGTAGGATTTGTTTTGAAGGCAACACTTGTTGAACACACTTCTCATAAATGTACTTTCCCCCTAAATTCCAGTTGTTTTTCAAAACCTGTTTAAACGAAGTCGCGCCTCATCGTTGAAGAGCTGCTTTGATGTATCCGTCCATGCAGTTTTTCATGTGGTGGTTGCACGTAGATAATTAATTCAGCCGGCTGTAGCTGTAATGTTTGATGTAAGTTAATGTAGATCGTGAAGCAAACCTTGTCTGTTGGATTTCTGTGCCTTCATGAAGAATGCTGTTAAGTGCATATTGGTTTCTTGTTATCTTGTTTGCATCTGGAATGGGATTAGTTTGGCTCTTTTGAATTCACTTTTGTTTGCAAGCCCCAATTGTAAAAACCAAACCAGTAATAACTCGTCAGGAACGGAGCATGTTGAAACATAATAACAGAATTGGCACCACCACGCCACATAAACACTGGCAGGGATTGTTTTGTTTCTGAAAAAAATGCACTATAAGCCCTGCATTCCGTGTGTGTGTGTTGTTTCTGGTTGTCCTGCCAGGGGAAGTGAGCAGACGTTTGGGAGGGTTCTATTTTCACTGTGACAAGGTGGAGTCGCTGCTGTAATAGTTGTGTAATCTTGCGGGTCGTTCCGTTTCTCAAGCAAAGCCGTGGAACTCGGGCAGAGTGCAGCTCGCAGGCCTCTCGCCAGCAAACATGATGAGCGTTTTCTTATGCAGCACTTTAGCAAAGGGTTGTCGGCGCTTCTCTGTCTGAACTGTAGCTCAATACTGTTCATCTGCTGGGTCAAGACGTTCTGAAAACCTGAGATAACGGCGTTCTCCTGGGAAGAGGGTTTAAAATGCCTCACGCGCCAGGTAAAGCGTATTTGGCTGAAGTTCTGTGAGAAGGAAAAGAGATAGTTACTCAAAATCCAGTTGACATTGAATAGTTCTGAGATTAACGTATCGCCTTCAGATTCCTAGTACAGCTTTCTCGCAGTCCTTCACAGTAGATTGGCCACATAATGATATTGTGTTCATGTTTCACTGCGTTAGAAATATAATGTCTCCAGTCATTAGAGTGTGCGTGGTTTTCCATGAACCCCTGAAGTTGTTCTCTATATGTTAGCAAACATACTTGTTGGTTTGTATTCTGAATGAGACCAAGAACAACAGATGTGTTGTTGCAAGTCCATATGATTTCTGTTGGTGCAATGCACATTTGCATATTTGTGTAATGGGGTTAGTGTTTACAGTGAAATCTTAACTGGGAATAGTGGAAATGACAGACATGTCCCAGTAGAGAGACGTGAGAAGAAAGGGTGATCCAGGTTCCGTTCCCTCACTAGAATATGAGCTGCTTTGTTGTTGTCTTCGTCTGTTGATGACTGGAGGGGTACAGTGTTGGGCTACTCAGTCGTGTGGAGCAGTTGGCCCTGGATGGGAAAGAAAAGGAAGATGGAGAGGGTAAAGGACGTGACTCTGATTGGGTATCAGGAGCTGGCTTTGTGACATCATAGGGGGTGTTGGTGAAGCACAGTAAACAAAGAGGGGAAGGCTTGAAAGGCTCTCTGTGCTGCTGGACAACATCAATACAAGTAACACTCAATACTACACTGGCTCTACCAGCTCAGCTCCTCTTTGATTTTCTTTTTTTTCTTTTTTTACAAGACTTGTTTTATTGAGACACATTTGTGAATTTCAAATAAACAGGTTATATTATGTTAGTTTTCACAAAAGAAGACTTTGTTTTGAACAAACAAACGAGAAGGAGTTGAGGATTAACAAACATGCTCACTGTTTTCTTTATTATAGATTTGGCCTGGTTCACACACGTGTTTACTCCTCATCACTCTTCAGTTTTCTGGTCCTGTGGACACATGGTTCTGTGAATTGATGCCATCTGTTTACAATAGTGTGGCAACATTTTAATGACCGTATCAACCATATGCATGTACTTACACAGGCAAACAGTGGGTGGTAACTCATGAGTCGTTTTCAGACTAACCTGGAATTCTGCTCATCTCCTGTCATTTGAAAATGGGTTCCAATTGCTGCGCCAAAATCTTATCAATCACACGAGTTTACTTGAAGCAAACTAAGTAACTTACAAGTTTGTTGACACTTCAACATGTATTTGTTGTTAAACAGAAAACATGTACGGAAGGTATGAATGTCTTAGCACAAAGCCTTTTTTTTCGCATTTCTTCTCCTTTGTGGGTATTTGGGCTGTTCACAGTGCACAAATGTTTCTGTGACAACCAGGAAGAAACGGTACGGGGCCTTTCCTGGGAGGGAATGAGGTAAAGGGTCAGTTCGCTCTTTCTAGTCCACTGTGTTGCACTCAGACCACTGAGGTTCAGAACTGAAGCTGTGTTTCAACATTATGCCAATGTTCTTTCGCAATAAAAAAAAAAATTTATAAAATTGTGACTTGTCTGTTTGAATCTGTCTATAAACAAGAATCATACTCCATAGAGAAAACGCTATATTAAATAGTCATTTTTATGGTGACCTGTGTTTACTACAGAGGAGTCATCACCTGGTTTTCTCAGGTGCCCACGGTCCAGTCTCCCTTAAATTGTCTTTGAATCAATTCTTAAATTTTATTACGAAAAAAAAAATCAAAAATAGAGCTTGTTCTGACCTTTGACATGAAGAGCTGCTGGGAGAGTCACTGCAACATTGTTGTTGAAGATAAATTTAATCCACTGGTCCCTAGTAGTGGTCCACTGATGCAGGGACACTCGGTGGCGCAAAAAAGTGGGTCTGCACTTTATGTGGCGCATGGGGGCGCCAGGCTATGGCGCCCCCCCCAAGCTTTGAATATGTTTATTTCTTCCATAACTGGTCCTACAATTTATCACATGTCACATTGTTGTATTTAATAGTTCAGAATGTATTAGAATGCACCATTTAAGTTCTATTTTTTCCCAATTCTTCCCAGGAGAGGACTCATAGACCCCCACACCCTCATGACCTATAATTCTGCTCGAATGATTACCCTGCCAAAAGCGGGGTTATGTAATCACCTCCGTGTGTGTGTTTGTTTGTCTGTCAGCAGGATTACGCAGAAACTTATGGGCGTTTTTTGTTGAAAGTTGGTAGGCTGATAGGGAATGATGACCGGAAGAACCCATTAAATTTTGGGGATGATCTGGTTGATATTCTGGATCTGAGATCCGGATGAAATTTTGCCTAAGCGCAATGAAGGGGTGGCCACCTGGTCGTGAAGGAAGGGAGGGAGCTTGGCAGCACCAAGGAATGACAGGGAATGTCATAATCTGGATCAAGTATAATATATGTGTTACAGGATATAAGGCGTCGGCGGGGTCGGCGCTTTCTGGGTGCCATTCTAGTTTGTTTATATATTGATATATACTTAATTTTATTTTATGGATGTATAGTAATAAAAACATTGTTTCTACATACCCCCAGAAAATAGGTAGTTGTGTCCCTGGGGACACTGAACATTTTTTTATGTTGATTTTGGCATGGGAGCGATGTTTAGACCTCTTTTTCACAATCTGTTAGTGACGATGGCCTAATTAGCTGGAGATTTCAAGTGGTAGGCAGGTTGATGGACCTAAGGGGGACTTTTGATATTGGCCGTAATTATGATATTGGTGTTGTTGGGAGTTTATGTTTGGCCATTAGCAAAAAAAAAGTATTGATTACTGAAAGTAATAAATCCCTGGAAGTAATTTATTATTAATTAATCATTAATCGAAGTAAACTGTGATTTACACATTCATATCTTGGAAAGTAATTGAATAATTACTTAGAATTGTAAACATATTAAAAATAAGTTATTAATAAAAGAACATTTTTGAATTTCAATAAGTTATTTATTCATTAATAATAAAATGGGGGCACCACCGGAGAATCTGGAAATAGCTAATTTCACCCTGTGGAAACATGTCAAGTCGTGACGGATGGTCCTCATCCAAGATGGCGGCTCTGATGTGCGTGTGAGTACCCACTCATAATGGCGGCTCTAGTGACATCTTGCTCGTGAATGCGCCAGAGGTCTCAAAGCACCAAGATAGCAGATATATTTACATGCAGAGTTGTCGTGACAACTGGGTGACACTTACCGTAATCATGTGACAGTACCGAGCGGCTTTGTCGGCCCGGTACAGAGCTGAGCAGTTAACCCTTCGGTTGGCTGTACGGAAGTATTCGATGGCAGAATGTAGCCTTTTGGGCTACTGTGTAACTGTATGTGGGATCGTGCTAAGCTAACCCCGGTGACGGGGATGCGGAGTAGGAATTACAGAGAGAGAGGGGATAAAGTGAAAGTTCTGGCGAGGAGAATGCCGACTCCTTCACACAGAGATCAGGATTGCTTTTTGGGAGCTCACCCGGTTTCTGGTTTCGGAGGTGAAGGAGCCGAGAGGTGCACATGAATGTTTCGTTCACGCGCGCACACAAACACACGGGAACCTTGCGTTACCGGCGCAGCATGATGAAAGGCACATGAATAAAAAACACACGTCGCATATTAGTTCTCAGGCTAATATTCGTTTCACTGCCTAGACAAATAGCTCTCTTACGGCGGCGGCTTCTTCGAGTTGGAGGGCGCCACTTGAGGAGTCCTGTGAAGTGCCCGTGCTCGTCTGGGGGACAGTTCGGTGTCTGTGCTCCTGAATTGGTGTCCCGTCCTCCAGAACCTTGAGGCCTTGTGGGTCAGCTGGAGACAACTTCTCGCTGCAGCTGTGAGGACGTGCTGGCTTGCTGCTGCCGCTCCTGATGTGGGCGGTCCTGAAGACGCACCGGCCACGTCTCAGGGATACGGGTCCCACCAAAGAATAATCCCACTAATGTCCTGCTTGTCCGGCGGGCAGGACTGGTTTATTCTGTGGATCCACGTTGTGTTGGCACGTGGTTCTATGTTCATTCCGTGTGGAGCGGATCTGCTCTGATCAGCGGTCCGACTTGAAGGTGGCGGAGGGAGGCAAGGTTCTTTCTTTAAAGGAAACTTTGAGTTTCGCCCAAAAGTAGGTTTGACCGGTGAGTGCTGGAACCATGCCTCTGGCGTGACACTCTGTCTTCACAGCGAAGTTTCTATTGGTTAAAGCTGTGGGGGGCGCGGCCCCTCTGCGGTCACGTCTTCCCCCCTTCTTCGTGGCTGCTCCATTGTTCCTGTGTCTCTGTGTTTCCCTTTTCGGGTGGAGAGGAACCTTCATTGTTCACTGGAATATCGGTCCTCAACAGTGTTGACGATGACACAGGAACACAATCACATTCTCCTGTTTTGGGGTGCATGTCCTTGTTTGCGATTCTGGTTTGAACAAAGAGCCCAAACAAAAAATAAAACAGCCACTTTCAAATTCCAGAAGTTCAGGCAAATTTTAACTGAGGTCCAACTCCAATACACGTTTTAACAAGGAAAAATTAATTTCTGGATGATGACTCCTTCAAATATGTTTTTCAGACACATCTCATTTAGGATTAGGATAAACATAGCCTGCTGTAGGGTTAGAATTTGTTAGTCAATGTTTTTTGTGCTACTGTATGTAAAGAGTGGATTTAGCATTATTTCCTTGTATGGTCAAAAGCACAAGGGCAGCCAAGGCTCTTTCGTCTTAGTCAAAATGACTTCCTCCTGATTTGCTTATGTTTTTTTAATAGGATTAGCATGTTGACTATGGTCATGCAAATTCAATTCAGTTCAATTTTATTTGTATAGCACCAAATACAATAGTCGTTTCAAAGCATTTTTACAAACAAAAAAACTTAATTTCAGATGAGCAAGCATAAACCAGTGTGTTCTGTTCGGTTGGCAACGGGTCCAAGTGACTCTTTGAGTCCCCCTGAATGGTCCCCTAATGTAGGACTAACTTCCTCACCCATGAAAAATGTTTTGAAGGCTTTTTTTTCTCCCAGGAAACAGCCCGGTGTCCTCCCTGGGATCAGATCACTATGATGGAATGTTATGAAAAAGTTATATATCGGTCAGCAATTATTTGTAACAACTATAAACGTAACCACTGCTATTAGGCTGGCATGTTATGCCTTTATGGTTCCTAAACGTACCCCTCTTGCATATTGACATTTCATGCCTGGGTCGTTACGTGTTGTTCACAACCCTGCCCACATTTTACCACACTTTCTAAAGTGGGACCGCTTAACACAGTTGTTTCTGCATGTGCTTTGCTTAACCGTACCCTCCAAGCCCGTTCCCATTCTGGGACGTACTGCTGTGGGACTGAGGCTCAACGACCCACTGCAGAGGAGCCAAAGAGCACTAACTAAAACCAGCAGATGGTGGTAGTGCAACTTTATGGATACAAACTGCCTTTAAACCCAAAAGAAGAAGAGAGACCGCGAGCATGTGGAGGATGGTCTTAATGCTGAGAGTGATTATGGTGATCATGGTTGTTATGCACGTGGAGTTTGGCACTGAAATGACGCCATATAACATCACTGACTTCCAGTTTCACTGTCAGAAATTCTGCAGGAAGATATGGACCAGAGAAGAAAAAGGAAACATTAGTATCAGGGAACATGACTGTAGGAAAGGTGAGAGAGGAGGGAAGATGAGCTCAGTGTAGTTAAGGTCTCCCAGTATTCTAAACCTATCGAAAACCTAAACTAGAAAAAAAATCCCCGGTTGTGTTGAACAATCCTTAACTTTAAGCATAATATTTTATTAGATATAAAAATTGTAGGCCTGATCTGAAAAGTAGAGACTATGTTAGCCTTCCTAGTTGAAACTGGAAAGCTTATTCCATATCAGAAGAGCCTGAAAGCTGAAAGCACTTCTTCCAAGTTTACTTTCGAACAACGTAGGAACTTCCAGTAACCGTCACTATGAGAGTGGAGTGTTCTGCTCGGGTCATATGGAACCCAACAGTTCTTTAAAGCATTTTGTTTTTTACACAGATGTCATTGGTCCAAGAAAATTTTATTTAAAGTTTATTGCCCTAAACCCAACTTCTCCTTGATTTTCATTCATTTCAATATTGGATAATGATCTGCATTCGGAATCTGCTGTGTCTTTGCGAGCTGGACTCGATCCGCCCACACATGCCCATCTTGCGAAGAGGAAGAAGTACTTGCTCTTATGGTGCCATTTGCCAGAACAGAGATGTCTAATTGTGGGTTGGTCGAAGGGAGGGATGGCTTGATTAGGATTGGCTAAATCCCCAATGACACTATATAGGGTTTGATTTCTGATTGGCTCATTGGAGCAACACATTTTTTAAAAACTGAAACAAGCCAGGAAGAGAGGACAGAAGCCTGGGATACATAGCATCTTACTAAGATAATCTGATCTACTATTGAACCATTTAATTGGCATGGAATCTAACTAGGGGTGTAATGGTACACACAAGTCACGGTTCGGTACAAACCTTGGTATGGGGCTCACGGTTCCGTACATACCTCTGTGCGGGGGTCAGGGTTCGGTACATAGCTCGGTGCGGGGGTCAGGGTTCGGTACATACTTCTGTGCGGGAGTCACGATTCAGTACGTACCTCGGTGCTGTAAATGGAGTCAATTGCCTCCGTCCAATACTTTCTTTGTAACCATTTGTTAGTTATGCACAGTAGAACATTTCCAAACATGGATTATAAGTAGCGGGTCCTAGTCACGTAAAGTTCTGCTTGTGAAAGAGAAAATTCTTATGGTTTTCTCAGAATATATTTCCTATTTCAGACATCACAGCAAATATTTAGATTTTTAGATAGATTTTTGCAACTTCAATTCACAATATTGATCGTTGGTTTTTGGCTGATTCAAGCCTTTTACAGTATATTCTTGTCAGCAGTGCAATCGCTCCTTTGCTTAGTCATGAATTCAGCCTTTCAGTCTCTGTAAGAAATTCCTGCCTTCATGTTTGGAGAGAAACGAGTGAGTGTTCTTAATTTGACCCTGCTGCCCATGACTCCTTCTGTATTGTTTCCTAACCTAAACCCGTTTGTTTCCCTGCAGCTTCTACACCAGTGAGCAGCAGTGTAAGTAGACGCCGTGCCCCTGCTTCAGTGACTCCTCTGTCGTGGGAGAAACACAACATTGCCGCCATGTCGAGCATCACCATCGACCCTGAGCTCAAGCCTGGGGAGTTTGTCATCAAGAGTCTATTTGCTGAGTTTGCTGTGCTGGCTGAAAAGAAGATTGAAATGGTGATGGCTGAACCGCTGGTGAGTGCACTGGGGGGTGAAAGTCAGTGTCAAGAAACACAGGAAATGAAACTCAACACGTGATGGAGCACACATTGTTGTCGTAACCTCCTCTCTTTAGCGACTAACTGCAGTGATGAAGTGATGAAGAAAATTCTTTAAAGGTGCATATCGCTTTATTGTACAATAGCTAAAAAATCTGATTTTAAACTAGAAAAGCACTCTGAGAGCGCAGACCTCGACCAAATGGTGTTTTCAACAGTAAAATTTCACAACTTCAAAGTGCCGCCATATTGTTAATTTGGCATGATTAATTATTAATTAATTTGGCACAATTCAAGGCAATGATCCTCCAAATATAAATGTCAAATTTCAAGAGAATCGAAACAAAATTAATTGAGTTACGATTTTTTTCAAACTCGTAAATGGGGTTTCCAATGTTAACTTCCAGAATTTTTCTTGACCTTATTCTGGATCCGATCCAGGTGAAATGTTGCACCCTACTAGATATGACCATCCTACACATCACTAAATTTTCTCAAGTCAATCAGATATGATCTCAGAGAGATATGATTTTTTTGAAAAGGGCTCAGTGATAAAAAAAGCGGAAAAACAGGATCTTTGATATTTTTTTGTATCCAGATGGTTATCAGGATCACTCTCAAAATCTAATGGAATCTAAGCTGGGTCAAGACACATCTTCTGAATATTTTTCAGGAAGATCCCATGAGGAGTTTTTACGTAATCCAGCTAACAAACAAACAAACCCTGGCAAAAACATAACCACCTTGGCAGAGGTAATTAATGTATCACTACATTTATCAGCTTTGTCACAGTGAAGTCAAAATGCGATATGAATATGGCATAAAAAAGTTTGAAAAATATACAATACACCGACAAATAAAAACTTGTTTTTTTTAATGATAAAACCAGTGTAAATTTTAATAGTAAATTCATATTGGATCATGGCGTTTACCCCAAATCCTTGTAATTCAACTTCGGCTCTTCAAGTGAAGACGATGCTTGAAATGCTAATGAAAATGGATTGTGATGATTCATGATTTTTTTGGTTGTTTCTGAAATATATTATTTCATTCTGAATACCTGAGAAGTTAATTGTCTTTACTCATGTGTGTCATCTTAACGTGTGTAATTGTGTGTTCAGTATGCACTTGGTTTTAGGTGGCATTGTTTGCTACCTGCCTTCATCTCATTACTAATTTGAATGGATCGATCAAAATGATGAAATGCTATTGAGGTGTTATCACCGTCTGAGTAGAGGATGTGGCCTGACAATATAAGGCTAAAAGGTTCTAATATAGAACAGGGGCTCACATTTAATACAGCTGGCATTGTTGCTCAGCTTTGGTTGATGCAGGACAGTGTTTATTCTAAGGTCCTCAGCAGATTGTAATCAAACATAGTTTGAATAATAATCCAATTTTAGATAGTTTGCCCGATTCTCAGGACCATTGTCCTGGTGTACTGTAAAAGTACCATATTTTCTGCAATACAGAGCGCACCTGAATATAAGCCGCACTCGAAAAATTTAAGAACTTGGACGTGGACTATAAGCCGTGCGTGTGTGTGTGCATGTGTGCGTGACACAGATAATGCATTTTTGAAGAGTACGAGCATAATACGAGTAAAACTCGTCAATATCCCTGCTGGTGCTGAAGGAAAATCCTCATTTGGTAACTGACTGTCTTCACGCTCTGTGATTGGCTAGTCACACACAGCGCCCGCCCCTACACACTCTCTGTAGCCGGTTTCAGCTTCCGTGTTCGAAGCTTTGTGGTAGCCGCCTGTGGTAGACGTTTTCTGGATAAACGTGGTGCGGGTCTGCAGGAGCCGACATGCAGCTCCAGTGCGAGACCGCTGCATGTCTTTGGAAGGGCTCTGCACGGGCAGGCAGCTCCAGCGAGGGACCGCCGCTTCTGGAGAAGCGCTGTCACCTGTCACCTGCGTGAGCCGGCCTCTCCAAAGTGTGCTAATCCACACTGGAGCTGCCCGTGCAGAGGCAGGCAGCCCAGACGGAGATCCCCCACAGAGCTGCAGCCAGAGCCGTACTCCACTCTCTCACACACACACAGACACTGACTGATCTCACGTTGCTCAGTACTCCTTAGGTTTTCTTCAGCTCGCCTATATTTAGGTTTGTATGATATTTAAAGATCATTAAAAAATAAACAGTCTTAAATAGTTCCTATTATGATGAAAAACACTGAATCTCAATTGTGAGGCTGTTCTGTAAATAGTTTCCAAATAAACAATAAATAAAGCAACTTCTGATCAATCCATATCAACTTCAGACTTTAAATAATGTACAGATTTAAACCCCACTCAGTTCCACTTGAACGAGTGGAAGCCCACATTTTCACTAGGTTTCCTTTGGAGAATCCGAGAACAGTGCAGTTTGTCAATTCCTCAATTTTGACTTAATCATTTCAAAAGTAGTATATGGCAGAGGTGGGACCAAGTCCTTGTTTTGCAAGTCAAAGTCAAGTCCCAAGTCTCGACAGTCAAGTCCCAAGTCAAGTCCAAGTCCTAAACTTTATTACTCAAGTCCTAAACAAGTCATTAAAAAAAATAACTGCCGAGTCACATGTAAAGACATTTTTAGCTGAGATATCATTACGTTCGTTGTGAGATGTGTTTATAGATTATAATCTATAGATTATAGGTTATCTTCACAATATTTATCTTTGAGACACAACCAAGTGTAACAAATGCACTAGTGCTTTCCTAATAGCAGACTAAACAACACTATTATTCATTTTCCAATTATTACATTAGAATTTTCAACTCAGTTTGGTTAAAAGACACAATAATAACTTGTATAATAGTATTTAACCACTGTAGGCCCAAGTAGATCTACAAACCCATGATCCTTTAACAGCTTGTAGATCTGCTGTCACTGCACTATACAAAACCAAATCCTCATTCAATTATTCATTTGAATGAATGAATGAATGAATGAATGAATGAATGAATGAATGAATGAATGAATGAATGAATCAATGAATAGTTTATTTCGGTTACAGTTTCAGTGCAGTTGATACATTTTTGAGCATTTAGGTGACGGTACTTTTAAGTTTGCATACACATGATTTTTGGTTTTTTTTTCACATTATCTGTATCCAAAATGGAAATAGGCATCAGAACAAACATACTGAACATAGCAGAAGTATTTCAAGAGAAAAAAACAAAACCAAACAAAACAAAAGTAACTGAAATAATTCTTCATTGTAAACATTAATTACTTTACTTTTTACCATTTCTTTGAAGCGGAAGAGTGATTTGCTCAGTTTTAATTAATCACTGAGTCCAGTCCATAAATCGACTCCCAGAAAGGAAACACATCTATATTTAACATTTGTTCTCCCCCTACCTTTTTCAAATATGCAGAATGCTCTTAAATTATAATTGTTTTCTCTTAGTTTAAAACACAATGTTTGAATAGCAATGAGAAGACATACATTTTTTACTCTAAATAGTATTTCAAACATCTTTAAATATACGATATCTATGAATTTTAATGTGCAAGAGTCTATGAATAGTTTATCGGTACTTTCTCAATAGGAAGCTTTATTTATTAATCTAATAATTATTTTCTGGAGTTTAATAATGTCGTCTATATGTGTTCAATATGCATTTCCCCAAACCTCAACACAGTATGTCATATGTGGCATAATAAGTGAGAAATACAATATAATTTATTCAGAAAGTTGCTTGTTTTATAAATAATACCAATAGTTTTAGATAATTTATTCTTTATATATTCTATATGTGGCCTCCAACTGAATTTATCATCAAGTATTACCCCCAGGAATTTGGTCTCGTACAGCCCTTTCAATTTGTAAGTAAGTAAGACAATGGTCAGACAGAGCACTTCACAATCACACACACATTCACACACCAATGGAGGCTTGTACTCCTTTTAGGATCAATTGAAAGTCACAATTTCTCTGGTCCCACCAAACACCATACATTTTGTTTTATCTTCATTTAATGATAACTTAATATTATCAAACTGTTCTTTTAATGTGATCATCTCCTTTTCTACTCTTGTCAACAGTTCTTTAGTATCTGGTCCTGTGCACTATAAAGTTGTATCATCCGCAAATATTGTACATTTTAATTTATTAATTACTGGACAGATATCATTTAAACAAAGTATAAATAACTTAGGTCCTAATACCGAACCTTGTGGGATGCCACACATGCCTTTTTTTAATAATGTGACACTGTGTTATTCATTTTTACATACTGATATCTATTTTCTAAATAGCTTCTTATCCAATTTAGTGTAACACCTCTTATGCCATAATGATCCAGTTTCTGCAGAAGAAAGGAGGTTAATTGTGTCAAATGCTTTCCGGAGATCAATAATTACCCCTACAGCGGATTGTCTTTTGTCTACCCCTGAAGATATATTCTCTACTAGTTCCATTACCGCTCGGAAAGCTGATCAGCTTCTACTTAACCTGTAGTGATGGTCACTCAATATCTCACATTTCTCCATGAAATCATCCAGTCTATTAACAAACATTTTTTCAAGTATTCTTGAAAACTGAGGCAGCAGGACACAGGTCTATAATTTGATAATACATGTTGGTCACCATTTTTATAGATTGGGACTACCTTAGCCATTTTCATCCTGTTGGTAAAAATACCCGTTTGGAATGATTTGTTGCAGATGTATGTGAATGGTTTAAGGACAGAGTCCATTAGAATTTCTGTATATCATTGAGTACTCTCCAAGTTCCCCTTATGTTGTTTTTGTTTTTTAATAGCAATTGATCATCGTAGTCTTTTTTCTGTTATCTCATAATTGATACCTCTCTCTCTCTTTTCTCTTTCTTCTCTTCCTGTCCTATCTCTTGTTATTTCACCCAACCGGTCAAGACAAGATGGCCGCCCTTCCAGAGTCTTGGGTCCGTCCCACGGTTTCTTCCTGACTTTGGAGTTTTTGACAATTTCTCCTCATGAGGGAGTTTTTCCTGGCCACTGTGGCAGTTTGCCTCTGCTTTGGAGGGGTTCAGTTGGGTTCTGTGTCTTCTCTTGTGTTAAAGCGCTTTGAAATGTCTGCTGATATGATTAAGCGCTTTACAAATAAAAGTTGATTGATTGATTGATTGATGTCAATTTGTTCTTATATTTTTTGTACTTGTCCTCCTTATCCTTCGTTCTATGTATGATGACTTCCCTATACATTTCATATGCCAGCTGTGGCTTATTATTCTAGGTTTCTGAGTACAATGTTGTATCATGGTCCGAGAAGGGGTACGGCTAACCAGACATGTTTAAGAAACTCTGTATTGGGGGTATTCAATTCAATTGTCCATTTTGTTTCAACTTTTAACGGATGAACTGAGCTCATATGCTCTGTCCAAGTGTTTCTATAACTTTGATTAACGTTTCACTGCCATTCAGCCACTGGATCATTGTAAAACATTCTCATTCATACTACACAAATATATTTTGTAGATAGCAACCGATTTGTTCAACACATTTTTTAAATATCTTTGGATATTAATATTTTTATGATTCACTTTCATTTTAAACAGTTGACTGTGGTAACGCGAACTACACAGACACAGAAGTTTACCAATGTAACTAAATGACGCGTTAGCATCCAATTTTTACACTCATGATTTCGATAGTAGCAGCAAAATGACAACTAGCTAGCTTCACGATCCTGCGATGGAAACATCAGTTGAGCACAAGTAATCCGCAGTATGTAAACATTAGAACAGAATTTTATAAGACAGAAAGGCAGAGTGACTGCGGGATTAGCTCGCATGCTAGTAAAATGCTAAACAACAGGTAGCACGTACTTATCCTCGAGTTTCTTCAAGTGCTGGTTGAAGTTGGATGTTGTTTCGTGGCCATCCGTGATCTTGCGTTCAGCGATTTGTTTTTATTAATGACTTTGTCATTTTTGTAAGCAAATGAAATAATTCTTGGCTGGTTCATGCTGCCACATTGAGTCCTTCCAACGCTGAAGAGGGCGTGTCACATGACAGTGCGGCGCTGCAGCAGCTCTGAACCTCACCACAGCGGGTGTCACGGTGATAAAATTTATATGATTTTAACATCTCACTTGTCTTTATGGCATGACTTGATATGACTCGTCCAGTCAAGTCCAAGTCTAGAGTCACTGAGCCCAGAGTCCAGGCAAGTCCCAGTCTTTTTTTGATTTAATCAAGTCGAGTCAGAAAGTCGTAAAATCAGGAGTCGAATTGAGTCCGAGTCTGGAGTCCAGGTTTCCCATCTCTGCATTACAGTGCACTTTAATTTTGAATGCACTGCCATAAACAATAACATTTGCTGTGCAAACACTTTCACATCAACATTAAAAAAAAAAATGAAACAGAAGCAGTTGAGTAAAATATTTAGTGTAAATTTCAACTTAAACAATTAAATCAAATCAAATACAAAACTAAAGCTGATTAATGTTCTCCTGTTTGTTGTGGAGAACACTTTCAGTTTGTTCCCTGGTTGTGCTGGTGGGTGAACCAGGGGGTGGACCTGTCGGACAGCTGAGGGGAAAGATCTCCGGGGGGAGAGGGGGGGCCATGCAGCTGCGTATCCCAGACAGAGAGCCCTCCCCGGGCTGAGGAGTTAAAACACGGTTGTGAGAAGTGAGGAAATAACTTTGGACCAGCCGTCTGGAAGAACTTTAAAATGAAAATGATGAGAAAATAAATAATAAACGCCACATTAATTCGACATAAAATTATTGTCTGTGATAATTATATAATAAGTTAACGCAAAAATAACACGTTAACTTGCCCAGCCCTACACACACACACACACACACACACACACACACACACACACACACACACACACACACACACACACACACACACACACACACACACACACACACACACACACACAAATTCATTCATCTACATGAACACACTACTGTTCCATACAAACATTCACAGATAAGCAATCCACTATCTCATACTGACTGATTATGCTCAAATGATATTTGAGGGAAATCAAACGGTGAATAATGTGGCGTGTTCATGTGGCCCAATTCATTAACGTACTGTAGTAGTGTCATCAAAATCTCATAAGACACAGACACTGTAAGTTTGAGGCTGAAAATGCCATAACTAAAGAAGAGCCAAGGATCTGGAGTTATTGGAAACAGGAAAAAAACAGTAACGATGTAGCACAGTAACTGAGAGTAACCAGAGCAGAGCTGAAGGCTGTTCACTGAGTATCAGAGATACTGATATCAGAACAACCATGATAACCATACACCATAATTCAACCAGGTCAGTGATGAGTCTTTGTATAATGACTTATTGACTGTTCATTTTTTACTGATCCCAACTTCACTTCACTTCCAAGCATCCCAACTGACTTTCATTGCTGTAAAATTATTCTCGCCAAAGAGAAGATTTGTAAGCCAGAGGAGTGTATCCACATACTGACGTACACCCAGCAAAGTGCACTCTCACTATGCACTTTATATAACCACAGGTCAACCTGACCTGGAGTTGCCCCTAAAAATGTCTTACAGGTGGAACACAAACTCTCAGCACAGAAAGCAGCTTGTAAATCAAGCAAAAAGGTGAAAAATCAAACATATTTTATGTTTTATTTATTCTATCTAATCCTGTTTATTTATATATATTTATTATTTTGTTTTATCTTGTGTTTTGTTTATATCAGTGGGTGGGAAGGGATAACATACAATTACGGTTCGGGTGCAGAAGCCAATTTGGCTTAAGTTAATTCATTGTTGATACTCTGTTTAACTTTTCTGCCCTCAACATACATTACGTGGAATGAACCTTTTATTTTTCAACGCATTCGTTTATACACACTAGGTATGTTCGTTTGTTGTAAAAATAAATAAAAAGAAAACTCTATTAAAAAAAAGAAGAAAGATTTAAGATCTGGAAGTTTAGGTGGGACTTGGGTTTCGTATTGGAGACAGCACTTTAGATTCTGAATACTGAGCAGGATTACTATTCCAACAACTCATCATCAGGAGCGTGAAACGATCTTGTCTCACGACGGTCTAATCCCAGCTCACATTCTCTATTGGAGGGTGAACAATCCAACGCTTGGTGAATTCTGCTTCACAATAATAGGAAGAGTCGACATCGAAGGAGTGTGTGTGTGTGCGCTTGTGTGTGTGTGTTTGTGTGTGTGTGTGTGTGTGTCGTGCGTGCGCGCCGGCTGGCGTGCAGTCTGCTTGCGTGGAGGCTTCACCTGGCTC
>OMNM01004660.1:28272-41330 GCA_900302745.1 Parablennius parvicornis | reverse complement strand
CTGGTGGAAAAAAAAAAAAAAAAAAAGTCCCGTCTCCTTTGTCAGTGAGGCCATAAACTGTGGATGTTGGAGGAAAGAAGTTATAATAGAAGTTAAAACAGAGGCTCATAACTTTTAAAGGCTGACTGGATTTTTATTGATGTGGCTATCACATCAAAAGTCCAGGTAAGACTTTTCAGGGGCTTCATGACATGTATCAGTATATTAAAGATTTAACAACAGGCCCTTCATTACGTAAAGAACGAACTTTGGAGACAAATCATGATCATCAGCTTTTATCTATTTTTAAACACACTAATGGATTCAGAAAACTTGAACTGGAAGGAATTGTGCATTTGTTGAGGATTAGTTTTAATAGTGGATTAAAATATTTAGTGCTTTAGTAAGTGTTTTATTAGTCTTTAAATGACATTGAAGCTTAATGGAAAGAAAGAATTAGAAATAAAAGGATTAGAGGAATCATTTTGAAGGTAGTGATAATGACAAATGTTCTGAATATACACCAGCCGTGAATAGTAACGCAAGAGCTGCAACACCAATGTAAAAGTCCAAAACAGAAATGTAAATATCCACAAGACAAATGCAGACACGACAACACCAGCAGCCCTGTCCAATAGTACAGATGTTCACTCTCTTTTGTGACAGTTTTTGTACTGTATTGTGGCTTTTCCATTTGTGTTTTGGCTCATCTATTCGTAGAATAATTTTTGTTCTTCTTTTACATTTTGTTCAGGCTCTTGTGATCGCATTGTTCATTTTCTATCTGTGTTCTCTTTTGTGTGGCTTTTATGTTTGTGCTATGGCCTTTAAACATTGCTATGGCTTTTCAATTTGCAAGATGGCTTCTATGATTGTGCTGTAACTTTTGTATTTATGTTTTTGACTTTTGCATTCACATTGCAGCGTTCTGATCCGTGTCTCTCGTGTTTGGTTTTTTGGCTTTTGTGTTTGAGTTGTGACTTTCGAAATTGTGTTGCGGATTTTATTGCCGCCATGACCTTTCTGTGCCACTAGAAGAAGCTTCAGCCTACATAAAACAATTGTGAGCGAGTAAACAAACATAACAGCAGCATGGGCTAGCTGAAAAGCAGCCTCATTTATTTTTAGTCAGCGAAACAACTGAGCAATGTCTTGTCTGCTTGTGAGAGGCTGTGGTCTGATTACAGAGAAAAGCATGGTTAAAAATGTAAAAAGATGGAGGCCCTACGAGGATGAAATGTAAATTAAACTGGTGCAGTAAAAGGAAAGTGGGGAAATCTGCAAAAACATTCACACTCCATTAACCACACAGGTTCAGGGAGCCACAGCGCTCCCAGATGCAAAGAAGATGCATGTTGAATGTCCTACCTAAGCAGACTCCATTAAGAAAAATAGAAAGGACACTTTGTAAAGCGCAGACCTTCGCCATCGCCGCATTTGTTTGTGGAACCGAGTTGGCATCGCTAGCATGACAGCCATTAGCTCATATTGATGTTAACTAGGCAGGTCGGGAAGCAACATCACTGTGTGAAAACACTGAGCCGGGAGTGTATTCATGGCAACAGAAGTCGATCTGATGAAGTTTTTTGGGATTTATTCAGAAAAACTTTAAACCTTAAAATCCCAAAATCTAATCGATTGATCCCTGGATGACAATAAATCATCTCTGAAAATGTCATGCAATTCGGGTCAGTAGTTTTTGCAAAACGTTAGTGATAACCATACATACATGCAAACCAAAAAATAAAACTAGAACAGGCACTCGGTAGAGCGAACGCCTTCGTCAACGCCACATTTGTTCGCAGAACTTTCTTAGTATCGCTAGCATGAAAGTAATTAGCTCAAATCGATGCCCACTGGGTAGGTCAGGTAGCTAAATCGATGCTGATCTCCTTTTACCCCCTTCATGAGGTCCCTCTCTCTTGTGGGCAGATTTTTCAGTTTTTTTGGGATTTATTCGGAAACGTTTAGCCGTTAACGTCCCAAAATCTAATCGATTGGTCCTTTGATGAAGACAAATCATACTTGAAAAGTTCATACAATTTGGGTTAGTAGTTTTTGCGAAGTTGGTAAAATACCTACACACATACAAAGCAATAAATAAATAAATACATGCTAAGGGATTTATTAAGAAGGTCCAGGAAGGAGCATGCGGAAAACATCATAAAAACTGTATTACTTACTTAAAATTCCAAACCCATGTCATTTCTGGTTCTCTCCATATAATCAGTAGAACTAAAACTACCAATGTGCCTTCCAACACACGCCGGAGCCAATTAGCTGCAGCTGTAGCACGCGTGATGTTGTGGCACTGACCAGCTCTTTGCATGCCAGCACACCAGAGCACACCCATTAACACTAATGATAACCAAGCTGGTCGGAGATGTTCCTGCACCGTAATGGGCTTACAGAATATTTCATCCACTTTGTTTCAATGAAGTAACAACAAATCTATCTGGATGAGTAAAAGCAGATCAAAGGTCGACTTTCAGCAGGATCTGGTTTGGAATGTGCCATGTGTCCATGTAGAAATGTTTTATTTTCATAAAGAATGATTTAAAAAAAAAAAAATTAGTTTCAATATCCAAACTCTTCTCACTCCTCATCAGATGTGACACATGAAACTCGTTGCATGAGTGTATCAACAACATACATGCGTAACACAATTCTCTTTCAAAATAGCACTCATCGTGGAGAATTTTAAACAGTGTTACATTATTGATGTGTTTGCCTTTGGGCAATTTTTTTTTCTCAACATTGTAGCTGGTCCAGGTGGAGACTCTTCACACTAATCTTGGAGTGTGTGAGACAGCAGGGCATCACTTTTAATGATTCTATTCAAAAGCTAAAAAGAAATACAATTGGCAATACAATAACAATGTCAACAATGGTTAAAATGTGAGTGGGATTGAAACTGATGATGGAGGGAGGTAGGTATTATAGGGGACGATGAGGGGGGGATCAGGGATGGACCAGATCAATCTGCCGAGAATAAACAGTTCTCTTCAATGAGACTCGCCAGGAGCTGGAGTGGCGGTCTCAGTATGCAAGGGGGATTATCAACACAACGCGGAGTCAAGGTGCAGGCATAGCGAGGTCAGTTAGAGCGAGCGAGCACCAGCAACCCTCCAGAACCCACACACACACACCAACAGTCTCAGAGGTCACTGACAGCAGCTTCGTGACCCCATGGCCTGGAGGTAAAACCAGTAGCACCCGAGTGGCGCAAACAGACGGCCACATCCACCCCAGAACCCCCCAAACATGACCCGAACCATCATTCCCACTACAAGAGACACCATAATCCACCTGAAAAAAAAAGGTTCAACAATGACCCAGATCCCTCAAAAACACACCACACCACAAACCAGTCATGTCTGCCACAGTGAAGGCAGAAGCCCTCAACATTATACCCCACAAGCACTGCCAATAGAGTAAGTAGTGTAATTCATCACACCTACAGACAATAATGTTTCCAGATCACTGAGTGAAAACATTGACCGTACAATGTGAATGCTTTGCATACTGATTAGGTTAGCAGGTGAGGTGGGTGTTCGCCTACAGAGTACTTCCGTTCCACGGCTACAGTTTAGTACCACTGGACTGCTAATTTGCGAAACCACATTTATACATAGTAAAAGCATCTTACTGTTACACAATGATGTGATCCGTTGAGACGGTGTAAACTTGGACAAAGTTCTCTTAAGTACCGGGACGTGAACTTTGACTTCTACCAGAAACTTTGTGAGATCAGTTGAATTTTCCTAGAGAATCACAAAGTCCGAAGCCAACTGCACCAACAAGTCTTTAAAAAAAAAAATGTGTGAAAAGAAAACCAAAAAAGAAGACTTTTCAAGATATACAAGCAGGAAAAAAATAGATCCCAAAGACAAACAATTTTCACATCCTGAATGACTGACTTGGACGTGTATGAAGACAGATGTTCATAGTGAGAAAAGACAGATAGAGGCAGAGTGAAAGGCACAGGAGATCTGCTCTGTGATGTCTGCTGCAGAGATTCTCTCACTGTCACAACAGAAGGAAAAAGAGAGAGGAAGCAGTAAAAGGAGCAAATATGATGTCTTGGTAAACCAGAGGACAACTCAAAGCTGCATTCAAAAGACGCCGCATGCTCGGCACATACACTACACATTACATGGTACCTAAAATACCTGAAAGATAAACGTCATGTGTTCGTGCAATATTGGAGCAGGAAGGCTGTGATTTTGTCGACGATTTTCTGCATCCATGTTTGTTCCAGGGTTGAAGAGATAAAGGTGCAGTCGCTGTATTTGGAAACAGATTAGTGAAGTTTGAACTCAGCAGCTAAATCCTGATAATTCAGAGAGGATGTTTATCATCAGAGTAATAACTCCGACAACCAGGCTGGAAGCTTCTCCACAGAGCATGAAAATGGAAGTCTCTTCAAAGTTGCTGAAGCTAATAAAACATTAAAATATCGAACAGCTTCCAACTGACAGCCCGCAAGCATACGGACGCAGTGAGAGCTGCAGAAAACAGGGAGAGAGGACGAATGTTGTAGTGTGGGACACACTTAAAACTGACCAGCAAAATACATGATGGCTGCTCTGACGGTTCCTAATCAAAGAGCAACCAATGAACACAAATGGCCACTGAAACGGTCTGGGAACTGCGAGCAGCAGAACGTAGCAGCACAAGATTAGTCAAAGCAAGGAGCTACACAAACAACGTGAAATCACACAAAAAGCAAATGATTAATATTCGATTCTTATCGATAATGCTGTAGTTTGCACGCCAAGCCACTAGTTGGCGATATGTTTTGTAGTTTAGCTTCGTCCTCTGTAAACGTGCATGCAGACAAAAGCATTCAAGAACCTTTTGAATCTCGTCATGGAGGCTCACTCGGTGTCTGAAACATGGAAGAAGCATATTGTGGGTGACCCAGATGATGAGGGAGTAACTGTACACACTGTTGGAGATGTCCAATGAAATTAGCAGCACAAACACTGAAATCCTCCATCATTATCATTATTGTCGAGCTCATCATATATCTGCAGAGGAAATATTACCTGGTGTATTATATCGATGGTATTGAAAGCGTCATGTAAACAGGGTTACATACACAACATAAACATAAAGAAAAAAATATAGTTCATCCTTTCAATTGCTAATATATGGTTGGATCACCAATCAGTACAAGCCAAGGATAAATTTTACAGTCAGAGTTACTTGTTTTTCTACATTCCATTCTCTGTTGCTTGCTGATCCAATTTAAAGTTACTCCGCCAGAAAGAATCTTTAAAAAAAACATTTCCCATAAAAAGGTATCACGTCTGCACAGAGAATAAACCAATACGGGAAAACAAGACCATTTCAACTCATTTCCACAAATTTCCAACCTGCAGTCGCCTAAATCAATCACGCCAAAGTTGATATGTTTACAAACAAGCTGGAATTTGGAGCCATCAAACTGTTTTGCTAACTGATGTCATCTTCAGAAAGTTGTGTGCATGAGTTTCTGGGATATGATCAATGGCGTCGCCGCAACTCCTGCTAAAATATTTACATTTGACCGATTCAGCCCCCCCCTCAAAAAAAAGCCAAACTTTCAAAGAAAGAGTCTTAAAGCCACAACAATGGTCTTAAATGTTGTGAAAATGATTGGTGATTGTTTTTCCAGTTGCAAATGGTTACAATCTTGAGATCCGAGTTCATTTCCAGAAATATTCTAAAGAAGGAAGAAGTCAACACGAGCAAGGAGGCGGGACTAATGTTGACATTGACAATCAGGCACAATGGGAGGGAGCGTAGGAAACCTTTTGTTAAAACTCCACTGCATTTTCTACAAGTGTCGTATTTAATGCTGGTTGACCACATACAAGTCAAGTTTTTGCTTTTTTTGCTTCTACCCATCTGAAAAGCAGTTCTCCAGAGGTCAACAAAGCACAACACCATCATAGCCCGCAGCACTGCCTTTCTCCATATTCATAGACTCCCAGAGGAGCTGAAGGACAGCCAGCCACCATGCTACTACGGCCGGACAGAGAACCGTGAATCATTTACCTCACACACAAGATAGCCACACTGGATCCTCTCTAATCAGAATACAAAGCACGTCTTGAATGCACCTAAACGCACAAGGTCATTTTTATCTGAGGTTAGAAAGCTGTTGACTCAGGCACCTTGTAAACAAACACCCAACAGAACAATGGAAGATGGGAAAACACAAGCTTTGAATTGACATTTTTTTTCTATTCGCAGGGAAAAGTATTTATACTTCATGGTGATATGTTGCTCGGTCTTTATCTTTCTTGCTGTTTGCACATTTCCTTTGTGTTTCAAATATGCATCGAACATACCTTATAACACATCTTCCCTTCCAGCTTAAACAGGGATTACATAAAAGAGTCTTCACGCCTGGGGAGAACGTCCTGCAGCATGTAGAAACAAATTAATTGCTGTTGCAGTCAGTGGTTACATGGCATGTTTGGCTTTTTTTTTTTTTTTTTTTTTTTTTAAAAAAAAAAAAGCCTCATACCTCGTGTGCTTTACTAACTATCTGCTGTCAAGTTTCCCATCCACACTCATCACATTATTCAACCACCTGTCTACTAAATCCCCAATCCAGCCCAGCAGAGCAGGTGTGGCCGACCGCACGCTCCCTCGACGGCCAACGATCTCAGCAAGTTCCCCTCAGAAAATCCAATCAGCTGGTTTTCCACTTTCTGACAAAAGCAATGATCGGTGTAGTGTCTCTAATGACGCATCAAAACCTGCCAAGTCACATGACGGCTGCTGCATCCATGTCTCTTGGGAAGGTCACCACGGCGTGCCAGATTATAGTCACCACCTCCACTCATCCTGCCTCCTGACACACACTTGTTCTGTCTGAATGCATTAGCATTTTCTTTTTCCTTTTTTTATTACTTTTTCACAATTGTCACAAAAGTAAAACCAAATTTCTTACCACTAAGAACAGAGTACGCCAATTTTCCAATATCTGTGGGACTCACAGAAACCTGTCAGTGGCCTTTTGAGTGACCCGACACCATTTCAATCCACTGGCATTTGGCGTCCGAGCAGTTTCCATCTGCGAGCACTTCGACAAGCCAAAAATCTGGCCTACAATCGACCCCCCCTGTCGACCAGCTGAGAGCATGTCATTCCACGTTAACTCCCTTTTAACCTTACATGCTGTGCATCAGTGATTTTATTCATCTGATCTGTGACCACCTAACCCACAGACTTTTGACAGCGCTACACAGCGTTGTGTCAACTGGAGAGCAGCGGATGGCCTTCACTAATGGACAGTTTGATGGGACTGACTCTTCCACCGCTGAAGAATGCAATAACATGCATGTAATAGATACACAAAGCAGATAGGAAGACAGGGCTACAAGATGCTAGTTTATGCTTCTAGGTTGATATGCCAAACAATGTGAAAAGGTTTCCAATGTTTATGATTGTGACATTTTATTTGAAAACGGATGTGCGATCGGCTCAGCCTTCGGCAGAAATGCTGCTGTCGTGGTGAGATGGTCAGATGTCCCACCTCAACTTTTATCTGTGGACTTGTCTGTGAGACATTTGCCGTGTTGTAGTGCGGAGGCTCCGTTGCAGACTTCTCTGATATCTCTCCTGTTGCTCAAGCTTTGACTTTGGGACCAATCATCTTGACAGTAATGATCTACTATGTTTCATAACTTCTCCACAACTTTCACTTTACGCTTGTGGCATCCATCCAATCACCCCATCGTGAATGAAATCAAATGAACATCTAGACAATACAGTTTCCATCAGATTTGGTCTAATGCATACAAAACAATCAATACTTCACAGTCATGTTATTCTTAGTCGTGTACAATCCAATAGCAGCAATTTAGCCATTTGAACGAAGCACTAATTTGTTTCATGGACAAGAATGCGACAATCACTGAGTGTATAGTGATAAAATGCATCAAGGTTCTGCAGTCTAATGAGACACAGTTCAAAAAATAGAGCTCAGAATAACACAATATGATATTATATATAAACTTTTCTATGGACTCATTGTGACAAACTGAAGCCGCTTTTACTTATGCAGTCAGCTCTATAAAGTGAAACTAACATATAAAAGCAACTTCGAACACTAGATAATTATCCTTCATGTTGACATCAGGTCAGATGTGGATGATAAAGCTGACAGTGGAGTGAATTAACAAGGCAAAGGGAGACAGCAGCTCTTTCACAAGGAGAAAAGCTCAAAATTGTAATCAGTCACTTTCAAGGTCATTAAAACACTATTTTAGCTTTTATATACGCTGTGGAACCGCTAGTGATTACAAATTCTTAAACACTAATTGCTAATAAAGAGATTTTCAATTCACATGCAGTGATCAAATTAGACAGAATACACAGCAACATGCAAAAAGTCTGACTGGAACCATCACTTGCACACAGCTGATCGATTATGCAATACCATTTTCATCTCTGCCATTTGAGAACAAAGTGAACAAAATGAGCAAATTAGGAGGGATTTAGGTACAACTAAATAGATCTTCTCAAGCAAATGGTGCTTATCATCCTATTAGCCTGCTGGACTGTGGGCAGATCGGGGGCATCTACAGAAATCGCTCTGAGCAAAAGGCGGTGGAGCTGCAGAAGTAGAGGTCGGGTGAAATTCAATTACAGTCACAAGCAGCAGGAAGTCATTCTTCCGAAAGACCTGAATGAAACACGGCTCCACAGCTGCATCACCATTGTCTCTCCAGCAGGTTGATGATCCACTCGCTGTGGGGGCGCGTCGAGCCGCCACATATATGACGTGTACAGTCGCTGTTCTTTTCCGTTGTTTTTGTGCATTCGTGCTTGCACTGAAGCTATTTATGTGTTGTAAATGTCAAAGTGATTTTTCACTTCAGTCGACATAAATGCCACGAGGCAGCTGTGTAGCATTGAAAGGAACTTTTTATTCTAATGTGTGTTATTATTTGCATGTGGCAATGAGCCACAATTATCCATCCATCAGTCTGTGCCGCTAATCCAGCTCATCACGGTGGGTTTCTTACAGACGCCGCCAATGCACAGAACCCCCTAACGGCAGTGAGATGATATATAATCATATCAGTCGGATTTCTGGCATTTAAACTTCATATACTTGTACACACAGCGTGGCTGCATGGCTGGTGATTCAACGCGTGAGCTATTTGTCAAAGAGGAAAAGGCAGCGAGTGGGGTTATTCCTGCAGGGGAGGTGCAAGGATGCAAGTGGGAAATATATGCGTGTGTTTCAGTGGGTGTGTAGCATTTCTGCCGCATTCTGTTGAGTATAATGCATTGTACAGTGAACAGCAATCCTGCCATTTTCACTGTGGAGTGAGGCTTCTTCAAGAGGTTTTTCAAGACCCGTGCAGACAATGTCCATTAAGGAAGCAACCAACATCTGGTTACCTAGCAGCAGGTTCACTGTGAAATAAAGTCACAAGGCCTGGCGCACTCAAGCCCCGTGTAAAGCATGCTAAATGGCATGCTTACACAAACAGATTGTGCTTTTCACTTGAAAAGCACAATCAGTTGAATGTGATTTACCGGGAATGATGCATTCAGGGACATCACATGTAAACAGGAGGTTTGAAATTAGGTTTTTGCTTGCTTCAGGCACCGTTTACATGACGATGTTTCATGTGAAAGCGCATGGTATTGGCATTTTCGTAATGAAATCACACACACGTGTGTAGAGAACAACACACGATAAACATTGATTGCGAGTATACAGACATTGGCAGCCATCGTGGTGGAGCCCAGTGAAACAATGAGACTCGTGCCTTCGGTTTTTCAAACACATTCTACTCTCGTCTTAGCGCCTCCTTCGAACCGCCCCCACACTGCAGCTCCACTTGGCCACACCCGACTAACCACACGTGCATAAAGTGCAAGTTAAAGCAGATCTGAGAGTCTGGATATTGAACCAGTACTGGAAGGTCTGAGGCCAGAAGAAGACATCAGAAAAACCGCGGGGTGGCTGTGATATTCGCTGATCCAAAATCAATTAGCCCTTTATATCCAATCACAAAGACACTGTGAAGTTGTGCAGCTCGGCTGCTCGAGTTCGAAACGTGGATTAGATTTCCTGCATACTTTGAAAGTGCTGGCTTGATCGCTCTGATCTTGAATCAGAGTCAAAGATAACACAGAGACTCAAAGCGTTTGATCTGACCCATGAAACCACCAAGCCAGAATCCATGGATAAT
This sequence comes from Parablennius parvicornis, assembly GCA_900302745.1. Taxonomy (NCBI): domain Eukaryota; kingdom Metazoa; phylum Chordata; class Actinopteri; order Blenniiformes; family Blenniidae; genus Parablennius; species Parablennius parvicornis. Next base: position 31,140 of record OMNM01004660.1, on the reverse strand, counting down.
ACATCTTTTATCAGCCGAGATACAGATGTTTCTGTTCTCTCTGTACAGATCTTAATACCTTTCATTTTATTTACTGTAATTGAGCCATAAATGAGGTGACAGTCCTTTTTTTTTCTCCCCCATCTTGTTGATCGTTATCATGCAGAGAAGTGCACAGCAGCCAGTGGATCTTCATGTGCTTCTCAAACTGAAATAACAAAACCCAATGTGATGTGTGCAAACCAGCTAGAGACGCTGCACTACACGCTTTAGATATCTTCATGCTCCATCACTCATAATTGAAGTTAGTGGTATCTCTTTATGCTCTAAAGATCTCCGATAATAACCCGTTCACTTGATTGAGGAGGTACAAAAGACAAACGTCTGCCCGAAGATGAGTGACATTGGATCGCACGACGGCAGAACACGTGAGGGGTTTTCTTTTTTTTTTTTCTTTCTCGATTTGTGTAATGACCCAGTGCGAGACGGCACCGCCTGAGGGCAGCTGTCTGCACAGGAGGGGAAACGAGCTGTCAGTTGGTGGTCGTGAAAGAGTGAATGTGGCCGACAGTGTAAAACACTGTGAGGCTTCTGAAGCAGTTACTTTAAAAGTCGAGTCCATTGAATTTAATTGTCAGTTCATATTGAAATTCATCTTACGGACTCAGGAAAGGACCACTTACAGCTTTATTTAGCATGAGACATAAAATTTTAAAGAGCCAGAATTGGCTGAATGTTACGTACAGCAAGCCTAAATAACCCAAACACATAAAGTTGGAATTATGGATTTGATGGCGGTAAACATTAAGGTACATGTCTCTTAACTGTTTCTAGAGGTTATATTTTAAAGTATGTTATCCCTGGGGGTTTCACCCTTGCCACTAAATATTAGTCAGCTTAGCAGGAGCTCGGATCAATAAGAGAAGAGCTACCTTCAACAGCTACTCAGTCATCTGCTTCATCAGTATCACGCCGGGATGAAATCAGTTGAAACATGAATGAGTCTTCTCATTACCAGCTTCAAAAGACCTCTGAAAACTAGTCCGGGCAATCATCATTACACATAAGTGATCAGCCAATCGAAACAGAGCTGGTCCAGTGATTGAATGGATCATCAACTCTTGCATTCGTATTAGCTTCCACATTTACAATCACAACACAGAATTACACAGGATCATATTTACCGGCTTCGTCTGCAAGGTGGTCCTAATGAACAAAAAGCTGTTCAATCATAAAAACGTATTTAAAGCAAACTCCTGTCACTGGCAACAGAGCAGCACTTGCTCATTTCACTCATCCTATACGAGTGACAACAGATGGAAATTAAAATGTTGATCCAAGTCCAAGAGTCTGAGTGTCGCTGAAGTGATAGAGTTAATCAAACCAACTGTATTGAGTAGAAAAGGGACATGAAGTGTATTTTTATAAGAAAGAAGTTTTATCGGTTCAAAACATTCTTGCAGCAGAAAGCTGAACAATGGGCTAAATGTTAAATCTCAGTCACTTCACAGTCACAGCAGTGGGCGTCACTGTATCAGAGTTGTTGCTTGTATTGACTTTATTTCTTCTTTTTTACCCATATGAGTATTCACAAAAGCTAAGATTAGGTTATTGATCACGCTGTGCAAGTTAACATTGAAAGCCTCCTGCTGCTTTTTAAACTTGACACTTGGGAAGTGTTAACTTCAAAAAAGTACTGCTTTGGCTTCTCATGCATATGGACACACTTCTTTGCCTTACTGGGGATTCTAGTATTAACTCTCTTCACATTTTTTTTGTCTCCCTGGCAACATAAATTGATCGATCAGGCATGATATTCCCACCGATATAGGGGAAAAAAGACCACACAGATATACAAATTTTCTAGGACATTCCATTGAATTGTATGAAAAATACTACAGACTCACTCTAGTGAACTTTGACTACAACTTTCCAACCATAACCTCCTCCAAATCTTAATGTCATTCAAAATCTTAATTTCAAAATGAAATGTGTCTACACCTTTCCATTTAACAACATTATCCAAGGGGATTCGATTATTACACCTCGTGAACCCACAATAGAAATACAAGCTCAAAATACACACATATAGTTTTTTTTTTTTTACATCTCCAGGAGACATTATAGTGAATTTGATTAATTTAAGACTAACTTGGAAATCAGTACCGTAATTCCCCGACTATATGCCGCAACTTTTTTCATACACTTTGAACCCTGATGCTGATACAATGACACAGCTAATTTATGAATTTTTACAGGTTATCATACTTCATGCCGCCTGATTCTACTTCTGCATGTAGATACCTGCTGTTTTGAGCGCCTCTGCTTCTCCATAACTTGCCCAAAAAGTGTTTTTTCTGCTCTTCGTGACCTCGTCTGTTTTCCTTGGTCTGGGACCCCAGCAGCTGACTGACGTGTGTGATGCGTTCAGGTTCATCACGTAAAGCTCTCTAAACGTAAACGCTCTGTTGCACTCCGTGGCTGAGAAATCTTCCTCGCACAACACAGCGCTGTGTGCAGGACTTTCCATCAAAGACAGATTTGCGGGAATTGATGAAAATATGAACAATCCCCGTGTTCCCACAGTGAAATTCCGGCCCTGTTACAACATGGACACCTGGCTTAAAGTCAAGTGAGCTTATATATGTACTTTTTTTTTCTTTCTTCGGCTTATATTCAGGTGCCTCAATGATGTGGAAAATACGGTAATTAGTACTTTACCAACCTCAACCTTTATATAATTCTTATCTAATTCTAAATCTTAATGAGTACAGAGTTTCAGCTCCACAATAATATTAAATAAATTTCTAATGGCATAGCTTGTGTTTATCTTACCCATTATCCCCTTACCCCTTATCTTACTTAGCCAATAATTTCATACCCCCCCCC
>OMNM01004660.1:8039-26489 GCA_900302745.1 Parablennius parvicornis | reverse complement strand
TTATCTTGAGATTCATCCGGAGCTGCTGAGCGGTACATGAGAAGATTGTAAAGTAGCTAAATGTCACAAGTGCTCAGAGGGAAGGGGGATGCACAATAAAGGAAATAAACACAAGACTGAGACACAAGAAGTGAGACGGCGGGGAACAAAGGCTGTGGACTGACAGGTAGTCAGAGAACACAGAGACCAGAAGAGACGAGGAACGGCTGAAAACACATCAGGGTGCGGTAATAAGGAGCAGGAGAAAAATATGACGGGGGGGTGAAGAAATGAGACCAGACACAAGAGCATTACAAACAGGAAACACTGGGGAAAGGAAAACAAAAGTATGATTGTGAATAGCGTGGATATTCTATACCTTAGGAAGCTTAAGTCCATTCTAAAGTTGTCCAGCACATCGAGGTGATAATGGCCGACTCATATAGGCGAATTATAATCCCGAGTGAATGTAAGAATCCGGGAGAATGTTGGAGCATACCACAAAGGCACAGAAAGAACATGCAAACTCAACACAGAAAGGGCCTGTTGAGGGTTTAAACTCGTCGTATCCAGTTGTGTGATGACAAAGCCAACCAAGCAACCAACCACTTCAAACTCCTCCAAATAGGACTCACACAAACTGATGAACCAGCAAGTGAATTTCATAACTCCAAAAAGAGGTTTAGAAAACAGTGGAGAAGATTTAACGGTGAGAATCCTCCATCAGAGTCACAGGTGAAGGAAATGACGACAATCACGAGAGAAAAGGAACATGGAGGATTGATGAGGAACTGATCAACCTCACTGAGCGGCTTGGTGACGTCATAATGTGTTTTTAATGTCGCACACGCAGCCACATGTTAAATGTCTCCCCAGCCTTTGAATAACGGTGTTACTCAGCAGAAACCAGGTCACATTTATAATTTCTCTCAGTTTTAATTCACACCTCATATCATAACTTATCTCAGAACAGTTCTTATCCAGCCTTCTCCAGGTCCATTATTAAGAGATAAATCGGCAAGTGTGTGATTTCTCGTCCTCTCTGCTTTGCTTTATTCTCTCGCCCGATGAGTGCACGCTCCTGCTGCATGCACACACACAAACACACACACACTGATGACATTGTACTGCCTCCACCGAATGGCATATGTTATCCCGGCGTGCATCGATTAACTTTGACACTGCAGCATCTTGTCTCATGCTGCTAGCCAGCCACTGGCTGCCTTCCATCAACATCTCCTCTACCAGTCCTCTACCCACTACAAAATCTATCCATCTACTCTCTCTACACCTTGTCTCTTCCCTTCTTTTGCACCTGGCCTGCTTTACTTTTACCCTCTATTTGTTTTTTGTTACCCTTTTTACTCTTCAATCCACTGCTTCCTCTGCAGCCCTCGTCTGTGGACTCATTTACCTCATTATAGCCGATTTCATTATGTCATAATTTCTTCCTGATTTTTCTAAACAATAGTAAGTAAATGAGAAACAATAAACTAATAATAATATCATATTATTGGTAGGTTTACAAGGTCTGCCCATGATTGAAGAAGCAAAATCTGCCACCCTCAGAGCAGGCAAAGCCTCAAACCAGACCCCTAAAGATTTTTTCAAATAACACATGATTAATGAGATTAGATGCTTTATTGATCCACTTTGGGAGATTATTTCTCCCCATTTAACCGATTCAATTGTAGTTAACCTTAACTCGACATGCTGGGAGTGACTGGCAACCACCGGTGCCCTGTGTGGATGAAATCCACACTGAGATTTCAACCTGCAACCAAACACAGAGTTGCTTCTCTACGCTGAAGGCTAGCTCTGAAGGCTTCACTGAGGAACTCATCCCATGTAGGGCTGCTTAACGTGACACAGTATCAAGTGAAAACGCATTATTATTATTATTATTATTATTATATTTCGTTTCAGAAAAATTTCTCACTTATTGAGCAACATTTTCAAAACGATGTCCGTTTATACTGAAATGGAAGAAAATGCTGAAAATGATGGAGTTTTCATGGACAGACAACACAGTTAGATTTCTATTCCAGGTGGTAATAAAACCACCAAGTCCCAGGAGAATATGGAATGGGAGTCATGTCACTGTCGAGGCCATCATTCTTGTTATTGTCCATGAGCATGTGCAGAAGAACCAATCTACTACAGCCGTTATATATGCGTGCACAGTAGCAGCATTTCTGAAAAGTTGTATTTTCCTTAGTGCTTTCAAAAATAACATGTCACTTTTATTAATTGATTTAACAAAAACAAAAATGTAATCAACACAATTTTGTTTACTGTTTTTTATGCCTCCTCTATTCCGTCTATGGGTGCAGCACCGTGGCTACGGAGCAGTAGAATACCAAGCGATGGAATAATACTAAGGTAGAATTTTCACTTTAAAAAGTACCCGATAGCTTGTTGAAAGAAGTGAAGGCGAAAAATCATTTACACACTTTGTAAAGCCGAACTTTACAACCACATAAATATTTCTGCAGCAAAACAGCATGTTGGCATGTTGGCTGACCAGTAGCCACCAAACTGCTAAAGCTGAATAAAATACTTATATTTATCTTCTAAATATCTCTTTCCCTTGCTCTCCTGTGTATGTGTGCACCTGCATAAGAGTAACCCCCCCCTCCCAACCAGATTTATGTCTGGGTTTTGTTAGTTGATATAAGAAACATTTTTATTTACATATTTATCTTATTTTTCTTTGCTAAACTTGGAGAGGAACAGCATTAACTCAAATCTACAATGACATTATAAAAATACCCTTTGAACTTAAATATAGACTCTGTGTTGAGACTACATTAATTTGGTCGTTTTCCATAAATGAATATGCATCACAAGCTTCCGTCTTAAGTCGAAAAATAATTGCAATTTAAGAAAACTGTGTGATTAACTTGATAATTTTGTAATCTGTTTTCAATCAACTGACAGCACTATTTTCGTCGTGATTCCATGGAGACTGAGTTGGAGCGATTTCAAAAAGTTCCACCTTAGGGGCTGTTTTGAAAAAGTTGCATTATCAGTGACTGCACACCGCTGTTATGTAAACACACACTCAAAATGCAACAAAAGAATTCCGTTTTTACTTCAAAACACTGTTGTGTAAACGGGGCCTCAAAGACATCTTTAAATTTGTTTGATTCCATTGCACATAAAAATTCTAAAAGCAATAATTAACAAAGAAAAGTGTGGTTGGGGGTCTTTCAGTGAGTGTTTGTATTTTTTTTTTTTTTCCATGTGCTACCATTTCCTGATTTGATGGTAGTTGGCGACTCTTAATTGCCCATCGGTGTGATTGCGAGTGTGTGTGATCATCTGCTTCTGTGTTTTTTGCCCTGTGATGAACTGAAGCCCCGTCCAAGGGGGTCAGTGCCCGCCCCCCGGGGACCTTTAAGTGGATAAAGCAGTAAAGAAGATGGATGGGTGAAACCCCCCCGGGGTGCACAAGCTAGTATGTTAATGAGTGCACTATAAAGGCATAATCCCTTCTTTAACCAAGTCATTTTTCCATCCACCTGCGTTTCTTCTTTTGAGCCTCCGTACTTTCATCTTTCTGTTCCTTTTCTGATCATTTTTCACTTCATCATGTCTTAGCCTCCTTTCTCTTTCTAATTCTTCCCTAATTTCACTCACATTTCATCACCTCCACACTATTCTACTCGTCCCCTTTCTTTAAGACCCACTTTCCAGAAATCATTGTTCTGTTTTTTTCAAATATTAGTGCACAGAACGGTCATTTTAACCACATTTGTAGCAAGGTATCGATAGTAATGAGACATTTGTTGGTATTAGTAACGACATTTTAAATTAGAAAATAAACAGAGTCCTGTTTACAAGAAATTGTTTCAATTGAAAACAGAAAACTTTCATCGCGTTCGTTTTGAGGGTCTGTTTAGGCAACAGAAGCTTTTGAACGGCTCTCAAAGTGGAACTTTTTTAAAACTCAGTATTTGTGTAAACGGCCAGGATGCTGCTACTTTGCATGGGCACCACGGCCACAGTAAATATTTTTTTGCATATGCGCGAGTAGATGGACAATAACAGCATGGCGGCCTCCAGAGTGCCATGAGGACCAGTCCTTAATCTCCTGGGACTCGGTTGTTTTATAGTCGGGAATAGTTGAGAATGTCCACACGAATGTCCGTTTACTCGCCATTGTGAACATTTGTTCTCTGCATACCTGTGTAACTTCTTCAGTGGTCCTGCCTCTACCGTATAAACGGACATCGTTTTAAAACACTCCCATGTAAACGTGAAACTTTTCCAAGACGATAACACAAAAGGGATTCCCATGAATCCTTTGGATGGACGTTACAATGTAGCATCTGGTCTGTGAAGTTTTTGCGGTGTGCACAATAATCAAAATAAGCTCCTCACAACAGATCTAGATACAGCTTCCTCTTCATTCTGTCTTTTCTTTTTCTTCCTCCTCCTCAGACACTGCAGGTCCACTTAGATTCCCCTCCACACTGTTGTCACCAGCGTGAGTCCTGCATCAGATATGCTGAAGCACAGTGTCCGCATGCACGCGATCAAGTGCACGTTCGTGTGTGTGTGTGTGTATGTGTGTGTGTGGAGGGGGGTGTCATGTGGAGCGTAATGGAGGGGTGGCACAAGTCCGGGTATGCTGAAACACACCTGAGCTGGTCCATTCATCTCTTTGTCCTCACACATCCATTCACAGAAACTGATGGAGCGTGACGATAAAGTGCAGAGAATGGAAAATTTAAAAAGAAAAAATGGAAATATGAATGAGGAAAGAAAAGGAGACAGGAATCAGAGGGGAACAGTAACTTTTGTAAATATTAACATATTTGAAGAAAAAAAAAGAAGGAGCGTGATCATCAGAAGCAGTATGGTTTAATCAGAAAAAGGGAAAAAGGAAGGAAACACGGATGCATCACTATTAATCACTGATAAGTTGGTTATTTGAATGACAAATGCTGGGAAATGCTAATAAATGTCAACCGGTGAAACTCATAAGTCCAATATGCAATCTAAAATGTCTCATTTTGCCCTGATTAACAGTCCACGGCAAAATATATTCAACTGCTCCCAATGAGGGACTGCAGGAGCCAGAAGACACATTTACCAAGATGCAATCAGAGGATTGTACCCCAAAAAATTATAATAAATGATTACATAGAAATAAGGAGTAGCTGCATCATCTATACAATTATTGCAGCACAGGAAGAAAAAACATTCAGAGAAAATAAACACTAAAAGTCAGAGAAATACAAGAGGGAATTACATTCAAGATATGTTATGAAATGTCTTCTTGATACCGTCTCAGTGTGTGTTTGGTTCAATCAATTACCAAGACTTTGTCTTGTGAGTTCATGTCATGGTTTTGACCCTCTCTTTTTTCTAATCTGGTCTTTGTCTGGGATGCTTCTGCCCTTTTTGGACCGTCTCACTGTGCACTAAACCCTTCTCAAGCCCTGGACTTGAATAAACTGTCAAAAAGCAAGTCTGTCGGCCGGCCGTAAATCCCCTCCACCAATGAGTACATTCGTTGAAGAGATAAGGGGAGTAAATGAGGGCAAACCTTTAGAGAAACATGTTGAAAGGTATTTAGATAACAGGAAAAATTTGTATTCCTCTCTGAGCTTGTTTTCATTAATCAAGGTCAGATGATTTATTGTTTTTTTTTTTTTTTTTTCTAGTTTATGTATCCTTGTAGGCCACAGCACAGTTTATGGGGTTGGAGCTCTGGACAACTTAGTATCACCCGCTAACCGGAAATACCTGGAAGCAGAAGTTTACTGGTTCAAATCCAGCCGCCTCTCCGTCAACCTCCACCTGATCAGGTTGCATCAAGTATCAGCATCTGGCTTAAAACTTGTGCCGAGTCAAACCTGCAAATCAGATGATCTTCTGCTGTGACCTCGAAAGGAAACAGCCACAACAAATCATCAAGAAGAAATAATGAGAACTACTGATGCAGCATTTCTCAATCAAGGAATTGAGATGAGATACTCAGGTTTTAAAATACTGATAGACTGTAAAACTTAATAAGAAAATGGTGGAAGGGTGTCGATCAGACAGGATAGGAAGCAATCAACAAAGAGTAAAGTTAGTTAAATCACCAAGGACTGACCAAAAAACTAAAAAAAGACTCAAAATGGCTGAACTCATTCAGCTGGTGTGCACACACACACACACACACACACACACACACACACGAGAGAGTGTGTGTTTCAGCGGCACTCAGGATTATGTGAATGAAGTATTGAGAAGCTCAGTGTCACAGTTGAATGTGTGGCGGAGACGGAAACAAAGAGACGGAGAGGGACTGAAGGCAGACGATGTCCATCTGCGCAACTCTCTCCATCCGCCCGCCGTTCGCACTGCTCCGCCTCTGCTCCGCTTGCTGTGATGGATTGTGGGAAGTGATGACACATGACAACTCCTACCGCTGTAGTCAAACACAGAGAGACACAGCCGGCCAGGTGGCAGCTTTCACTGGGGTATACCTCTGCGTACTAAGCGCGGCGGTTTGATTCCCCGCTTTCCCTTCATTTCTCTCTCCTTGTCAGTACCATTCTTCACTCCCTCTCCTGCTTTCTTCTCCTATATTCCAACATTTTTCTCTTTTCTTGCCGCCTTCCCTTTGCAGGTGTGTGACAGCGCACTCAGCCTCGCCAAGCTCTCCGACAGCTGCAGCTAACAAGCTACCAGATGCCGTTAAACCTTGTCGGCTTCAAGATTTCCGAAAACTAATTTCACAATCTGTTCACACCGTCAAACCCAAAGACTAAGTGGCTCCATTAAAGGTTAAAGGATAGCAACAGATTAGAAGACGGTAGGTTTCATTTTATGGATCCTACCTTCATTGCCATGTGTTGTCGCCAAGGTAGTGAACCATTTTCACCGCAGGAAAGCTCTTTTATCACAGCAGGGAAGGCTTTATTATTGGCAGCTGCTTACCAAGTGGAGAGGTAGTGGTGGACCAGAACGTCCAGGCAGAAACCCATCGCTTGTCCGCCACCTACTGTGGGCCCTCAAGCAAACCTCTCAATGGCTGCCTTGCGCTCCACTCTTCATCTCACTTTGATTCCTAATATAAGCCTCACACACCAAGATTGATGCTTTAAATGTAATACACACAGAAGTAATCAAATATTTTGACGCTTTCTTTTTCAGAAAAAATAAAATTGGGGAATTTCCAGATGGAAGACAAACTGTTACGGGTTTTCTTTTATTTATTTATTTTTTTTTGGTAATTTGCATCATAAATCTGGGCTTTACTTGAATGCCTTTTAACAGAAACATACATGGAGTCTGTTGCTTTCCTAAACACGCTGCTCGCAATGTGTTCTCTGTTCACATTCCAACTAATCCCTTCTCATTTCATTGCCTGTTGAGATTGACTATTCACAGCAGACAAAACGACTCATCGGCCAATGGCCAAGTGAGAAATGACCCGCCAGTCTATGGAATCTGTCTGCTGTTGATTTTCTTCTCCGCTTGTGTAGCCTTGAGGTAAAGATTTGATCATATTTCTTTTGCCTTTATAGCTTCAGTGCTTCTGACACAATCAATTCCACTGTTAACCCAGATTATATAATTCTATACATGTGGTCTCAAAGCAGTAAAAGTACTTATGCCAGTACTGGTATTTTATGGGAAAACATGTTTGCAATCCAGATCAGAGGACCCAGTAAATCCTTTCAACAGAGATTGACCAAGTGTTTACATAAATCACTTCACATAATGTGTTTAATGTAACTGAAATGTCACATGTAATCTTTAATAGTACACAATCACTGTAACAACAATCGCTTAAAGAGAAACTGAAAATGAGCATCTAATCTTTGGTTGATGATTACAGAAGACATTTTAGGGAGATGATTTTCAATTTTTAGCTCTATAGATCAATCTGTGAGTAAACCACATGATTACTCTTTATGCCATCCTGGACCTCTGCAGGCACACGTAGCCACAATGTCCGTCCCTCTTTTGTCTCCCACGTGAAACAAGCTAAGACACAGAGTGTATTTTACCGCCTTTTTACAAGAACAAGCATTAACTTCTGCAGCAGTCATGTTGGATCGGACCACAGGGGCCAGACTTCACTCCCCACATCAATGAGCCATGACCCCAGTAGCCTGTCCAACACTTTTTCTTCCCTGAACCACTTTTTATGGATGCTGATCACTGCAGACTGGGAGCACCCCACAAGAACTGCAGTTTTGGAAATCCTCTGACCCAGTTCTCTGGCGATCAGACTTTGGCACTTGTTCAACTTGCTCAGCTCAAACAATCGAGTACAAAATGTTCCCTTGCTGTCCAACATATCCAAGCAACTGAATAAGGAGGTAATGTGTGTTGTTTACCACCTGTCAGGGGTCCTAATTCACTGGCTCATGTATCATCAAGTACGATTCAGGAGGAACATGCAAACTCGACAGAGAAAGGTTAAACACTGCTTCTCCACATATCCTCTGCTTTCCTTGGAGAAAGCCCCTCCAAGCTGAAACTCAATCTCAGGATCTTCTTGCCTAACAATATGCAGCCCTGAAACATCTTAATAATGAATTGTACTCACGTGTGTTGAACCGTGCTCAACCTGCATGTTTCAGGTCTCCTTCAGTTATGATCCACTGATTGCTCGTTACTGGGCTTTGCTACAAGCTTGATGAAGACATGATCATTAGATTCAGGTGTGCTGAAGCACGGAGACATCTAAATCATTAAGGACGTGGGGCCCACGAGGGCCGCACGTCGACATCCGTGCATTCACTATTGAAGTAGCTCCATTACTTATTTGCACAATACTTGGTTTCCTTAAGCATGATCAAAATGTAGTAACTTCTTTAACACGGTAGCGACCGTCAACCTCACAAATACTGAAAACCCTCGATGAAACGCCAACTTAGCCAACAGATCGCTGTTTTTGGTTGTCTACTGTAAATGCCAGCAAGTGCAGCAGCATTGCGAAGCACTTGACTACAGCAGGAATGAATAATTGTGCTAATTTATTACTTCTGGGCATCATGATTCTGCAGTGCAGAGCAGCTTTAATCATCGTGCTGTTACTGACACTAAAAGCCGTCAGTTTCAGCTTCAGACCTGATTTGTCTCTGTGTTATTTTCGGACACGGCTGTAATTCTTTGCTCGCTTTTTGTCCTGTTTATTTTTACTATAATCTGACTGAAGCCACTTACTGCTTCTGAAAACCTAAAGGCTAAAATGCTCATCATCCACAGCGAGCTGTCATAAGGAACAGCAAGAAGTCGATGTTGCTCTTTGTCATCTGATTGTAATCACGTGAAAACTTGGCAAAAGCGTGTTGAAACATCTGCATTTAACATTTCTACTTCCTGGTATAACATTTTTACCTTGCAAGGTCGTATACTCTAACGACTGTCAGGTTTATATTTAACATTTTATGCATATTTCATCGAGGGGAACGGTAGGTCTTTCCAACTCTTTAACTATTTTCCAGCTGGCTGCTCCCCGTGGTTTAAACTTTAACAAAAGACTCACACTGGAGGGCCGCTGACTCCAATAAAAATCACCCTAACACTGAAAAACCTGGTTTAACTTCATATCATGTATAATTTTACGACTTTAAACTGTTGAGCTTCAACAATAAAACAGTTTGTAGAGAAGACTTTGGCTGTTGGTCAACAAACTGGAGCACAGACTGTCTCAAAACCTTAAAGCAAAAGCCTCAGAGTCCTTTATCATCTTGGCTTACAGGTATACTGATTAGTTTATCATGTGGGCAATATCCTTATAACAACTCTTATTTATTTACATTTTAGTTTTATATACTGTTTGACATTAGATTGGCCATTATCTTTTTTTTTTTTACTTGATATTTAAAAAAAAAAAAAAAAAAAACACTTCCAGAAAACCTTCTTCTTTAGTGAGGCTGTTTTTCTACTTTCACTTGTTTTTGTCTGAGTATCGCCAAATATTCATCAGTCAAGCACTTTGAATTTTGTCTGCACGAACTCACTTTAAAGATGATCTAATAAATAATATGTGAAATTTGATATTGGTGTCGTTCCCCCCCAATTGAATAATACATCTGTGTGACAACGGTGACGCTGAAAATAATCTGAACATGTTTGGACCTAAAACCTTATTGGAAATTGGAAATGTCCTCTCAGGAAGCAGTGAGAAGTGGTTTGGGAGTATTTCAATCTAGAAAATGAAAACAAGGAAGCATGGATGCTGTATCTGAAGAAAAAAAAAAAGAAAAAAGAATACGGGCATATAATCATTCGACTGGTGCAATGCACAACCTCATTCAAGGAGAGCACTTGGATATTAAACTGAAAGGAACAATGGATGCTGCTAGTAGCAATACTAAGCACATTTGAGGGGGATCTGATATCATTTACCTGGAGACGCTGTAATACCGTCTGGTCTGACAGGATAATGCAGCTCATTAGGAAAATGACTTCCCAAGGTCCACTTCCACTCAACCTTATTGAAAGTAAAGACTTTAGGATGTAAAAAGAAAACACTGAAGCTTAAGATACTGTGCTAAAGTTTTCTGAACATTTTTTTTTTCAACTTGTCAACTAGTCTCAATTGAAATTGTTGTTTCAGTCAATTCATTGCCAGCTGATTCACATCACCTGTTCTACAGAAGAAATTCTAAAAAGGAAGGTTAATAAAAAAAATCCTGCATCAAGGATGAAGGCGCGAGGTCATAATGTTGAATCAATGGTTGGATATCATTCCTCTCTGACAGCTTCCTCTGCGCCAGTAATTTACCTTTAAATTGAACCTCACCAGCATCATGATGCTGTTCCAGAGCCAGATGACCAGGCGTGGCGTCAGCCCTGTTTCTCCTGTTCTACTGTTAGGTCACCGCGGTCACGGTCTGACCTGTGGTCAGTCCCGCAGCATCTCCTCCCCATCATCGCTTCTCCCGGCTTGATTCATTTCAAGGTGCCTGATACAACAATAGGCTGCCTGATCCACGTCACCTTTGAAGTAACACCATGCAAGATGACCCGAGGCCCCCGTGACGCCTCGGCACAGGGCGGCCTTTAACGGCGATGGGAGGGCGGAAGCGAGTGTGGAGTAAAGCCTCACAGCCTTTGACTGTCTCAGCCAGAAAGCCACCATCTTTATCCATCGTACCTTGTCCAGCTTAAGTATCTAACAAGAGATAAAATGCCCAGTTCGAGCCAAGCAGTCTGCTGGCCTGAGTCACGTTATCATGGAAACTGTGCTGCCTCAGCACTCCATCGCCTCAAAATGGTGGAAAAAAACAGCACAGAACAGCCAAGATGTTTGTTTTTTTTTTTCCTTTTTCTCTACTACTGGGGGCAGAAGGTCACACAAACACGTCCAAAGTGTCAATCAGGACAGAATATAGATCGTTGACATGGTTACTGTCGGCACTCAGAGGCTGCGTAGAGGCTGACAACAGCTCCTGTTTCTTAAGAGAAATGGAAAAAGAAAAAAAAAAAAAAGATCAAGCTTCATTCATAAATACAGCAGCAAAAGGACAGAACATTGTGCTTGGTAGATTTATTTCTAATATGCATATCTTAAACAGACTGCAGTTTGGGTTTTGAACTGGCAAGTATGTATAAAGGACTTGGGTCAAAGAACTTGACTCGAGACTGGTGGATTGGACGATTAAGACCTGAAGAATCAAACCAACCAAGAGTCATCTTGGTCTGCTTCCATCCTCCATCCACCCATTAATTTATTCTTCTTCCATTTAAACCAAGCTAATCCCAGCTGAATATGAGCAACGTCACCGTAGATCTGACTTGGACAAGTCGCCAGTCCATCACAAGACAAACACAGAGAGAATGTCTGGAGAATGTATGTTTCTGTGAAATCTTGGATGAAAGAGGAGAAAACATAAATAGAAAAAAAAAATCATACAAACTCTTCCAACTCAGACCTCAACTGAGGGATATCCTAACCACAATGCAACCTTGCTGTCATCCTTTCCACTCTCACATTCAGGAGAAAGTCCTTGAGAAATCTTGTTCTGAGTGCTGGACATGCCAGATATGGTATAACCATGGGCTACCACCATTGATTAAAAGTGTTTATATTTCCATTGATGGAGATCCTGCCCCACACTATGACGCTGGCTCCACTGATGGATGTTACATCACCGGTGCAGTCGACAGCATAGTGCCCCCTTCCCACTGCATCCCGACATCCTGTAGCAAGTATACAGTAACTACAAAATAAGCTGTTTGTGTATTTGTCAAGAAGCTTTGTTTCATGTTCACAATTTGCAAAAATCTGTGAAATGCGGCACAATTTCACAGGCCACTACATAGATATCATTGTTGAGTAGGATCCAAACTCAGATTTCCTCACTTTTTTCCTCTATTGTTACTTTTGAGCTGTCAGACATCAGCTAAATGAGCAGGTGGCATCTCGGTTACAGTCTAGGAAAGTGAAACGTTCCTGTCAGGAACTGAGCGCAGGACTAAACCACCTCCACAAATCCAACCAGTCATGTCATGTGTTCGATTTCTCCCCCGGAAATAGGTGTCGTTATTGCTAATGCCACATTGACCATCAGCTCCCAATCTGCTATATGACTCCATTATAGACTGAGTCATCGGGCTTGCTGTATAGAAAAAGGAATGGATGACTAGTGTGTCTTTACTCTACCTGACTGGAAATTCAATTCACGGTAGGCTGGAGTGAGGCGTATAGGCAAACTGTTGAATCAGCCACACGCACACCAGTGACAGTCCATCATCAGTGACGGGAGTGCTGTATGTTTCATCGTGCTTTCAGGAATTGTGCGTGTGTGTGTGTGTGTGTGTGTGTGTGTATGCGTGTGTGCGTGCGTGTGTGCGTGTGTGTGTGGATGTGTGTGTGTGTGTGTGTGTGTGTGTGTGTGTGTGTGTGTGTGTGTGTTTAAATCATTAATGATGTATCAATATCCTGGCAGTGCTCGATTAAAGTAATTAAGTGGAGAAACAAAAAACAAAAAATCTGATTGAATCTTGTGTGTGTGGATGTTTCTGTGGCGCAGCTTTCTCTAAACAATGTTTGCAGGACAACCGATGCCTCCAAACACAAGACAAAAGTCCATTTTCACACACAACAGAAAGTCTTGTCAATTGTATCGATTTGTTTTGTTGGTAATTTGGTAATTGGCGTTGCGTTAATGGAAGGTGCATGATGTCGTGTCTTACCTGTGCGCTGCTCAGAGGGTTTGATGCTGGAGAAGAGCTGCGAGAGTCTGCGCACTGTCTCTCAGATGTCAGCCTGTTATTGTAGCAAAAGATGATGAGGACAGCTTGAACTGTTGCTGGATCTGCCACCTGTTTTTCTTTTTTTTTTAATTCTTCTTCTTCTTCTTTCCCCTTTCCTTTCTTCAAATGCCCGATGATTTTTTCTTTCTTTCTAGAAGTGCTGCAGATCAGGATCACTCCATCAGTCTATTGATAAATCCATCATCGGGAGCATTAAAGGATGAAAAAACGCGAGCGGGAGCGAGAGTCAGATCACAACGAGATGTTCTGAGGTTTTCTCATACGTGTGACAATCACTTTAGATAAATTCCTGATTGGGGGGTGGGGGGGTAGTAGAGCACAAGTTACAAAAGCAACACTAACAATCTGTCAGACGGTCAAAATGTGGAATTAAAAAAAAAAAGTCTTTCCGTTGAAGTTTGTCCATCTAGAGCAGACTGGAGCTGGTTCTCCTCATCCTCTCCAAGAGAAACGCGTTCCGCCGCCTCGCTGTGACTGGCCTCGCGGAGGTCCGCCGGTGGGGGAGCTCTGTGATTGGTCGCTCAGACAGCTGATGAGCCTCGCTGCGCTCCGCGCGCTGCCACTGATGGTCATTTGGCCCATTCAACTGGTGGCGTTCATCTCCTTTTAATTCACCCTCTTTAATTAAGTAATCATAAAAGACACTTTCTTTTTTTTAATCTTCTTCTCTTTTTTTTACTGGCTGCTGTTGTGAAAATTGTCACTCGGAGAATTTTGACTGTTTGGAGAAAGTAAAACATAAAGCAACATTAAGCTGAAACGACTAAATAAAACAGACTTGAGAAATTAAAGATTCAGAGGAAGACCTAGATCCAGTGTGTATGTTGTGTGTTTGTGTGTGTTACTTTTCTTTGTGTGTGTGCGCGCGCGCGCGCACGAGCGAGCGGAAAAAAAAGGACACAGAAAGACACGGTTGCCACAGCAACTGTGTCATTATGTTGGTGGCAATTATGAAAGCGATGAAAACGGGGAAGGGGAGAGGATTGGCGCAAAAAAAAAAAAAAAAAGAGCCTTAACACTGGAGCGTGAACGAAGCTGTCAATTAGACTCAGTCCTACACTGACAATTCAGAGATTTTCTTCGAATGTGAGACGAGCAGAGGGCAGCTGGACGTCCACGGGGAGGGAGAGGAGGAAGAGAGAGGAGAGAGTGGATGAGAGGTAATGCGAGGTTTCTCTGGGATGGAGTTGTGCTTCATTCTGCTGTCTCTCTGCGATGCCGCCTCACGATCCTGCAGCACAATGAATGAATGAAAGCAGCTTGTTTGGGATCATGGAAGGAATCTGCTCGTTTAATTGGGACCTTTGTTTACCCACCAGGCCTGCAGGATGGAGCATGATTAACAGCAAAACATTGCACATGACACCGAGAGCGGAAATATCATGTCATGGTGGGGGTGGGAGGCATAAACAGAAGAAAACAACATATCTGAGCAGATTACATCATTACGTTAATAAAGGAATGGCTGGAGAAGTCTATGGGTCAGGGTCTTATTCTCAACATTTACTTTATGTTTTTGAGAAGAAATAATAACAAGACTGAATTATCTAGATTTAACCTTTTATTAGAACCTGGATTCGCTACATATGTAATAGAATTTTTAGAAATTATGAAATAAGCTTCAGGAAAACCACTCAA
Organism: Parablennius parvicornis; assembly: GCA_900302745.1. Classification (NCBI taxonomy): domain Eukaryota; kingdom Metazoa; phylum Chordata; class Actinopteri; order Blenniiformes; family Blenniidae; genus Parablennius; species Parablennius parvicornis. Next base: position 11,630 of record OMNM01004660.1, on the reverse strand, counting down.
TTCTATTTTATCCATATAGCACCAAACACAACACAGTCCTCTTCAGTTAAGGCACTTTAACAGAGAAAAATCCAACAATTCCAAGTGAGCAAGCATAAGCAACTGTGAAAAGGAAAAACTCAGATTTAACAAGAAAAAACCCACAGAACTAGAACCAGAACCAGAGGTGGAGACTTTCTGCTGATTGGATATCGGAAAGAAGAGGACAGGACAGAGATGTAAACCCTGCTTCTGGTAGGTAGTGACTCAAGGAAAACATTTGCACACTTTAAGCTGTTTTTTTTTTGTTTTGCTTTGGCCTTTGGAGCATAACAGTCTGATGTCAAGTTCTTAAAGTGGGAGAAAGATAAGAATCTAATAAAGATTCCATTAAAATGTGAGACAAAGTTGGGAGAGTTTCAATGGGCTCATCCTCTGATCTTGCTAGAGAAGTGATCCAGATGTGATCCATGGGTTTTAGGGCGAGCCGCATTATTTTCAGTGGTTTGATGGCACAGGAGATAACAAGCTTCCGGTTGTAACTGCAATCTCTTTTTAATGAAAAATAAAGAAAAGAAAAATAAAGATCAGTTAGTGTATTTATTGATACTGGAACTTTAACATGTGGATTTCAATTAAGTAACTACAGAAAAAGGTACACAAAAACAGAATTGGAATAATCAATGTTGCTGTACTTTTACACTCTTACATTGTAACTACTTTTACATTGTAACTGAGTTAGTTCCTTTCGGTCCCTATCGTCGTCATCATGTAATATCATCACTTTGGACAATATGTGCAACAAACAGTTTAGATTTTACTGGAACACTTAAAGTATTTATTCATCTCCCAAAGGATGTTTCTTCTGGTATGAAATATTAAAACACCATTTAATTAGTTTAATATTTGTTATATTTGTTCATATATGACTACCGGTACTTTTTTTTCTTTTGTAAATCAGCTGTATATGAATTCTTCATTCCTCAGTATCAACAGTAATAACGTTACTAACTTGGACACGTCACCTTGGTTACATTGTTCATAATCTCATTTAAACTGATCTAAAATTCAGATGAAATCTCACGAGGGAGCTTTTCGAATCCACGTATGTACATCCAGCCTAAAGATCCATTTTTACTGCACCGAATAAAAATGTCAAGTCTTTCCTCTTGGACTGATAGAAGAAGAAAAAAATGACTCCGCTTAAAGCCAAATGTGCTTGTATAAGCAGTAGAAACAAATACCATGGGGTGAAGGAGGTAAGCACTTTCAAAATGTGTCTTGGGGAAGGTGTAAAGGGTTATGCGGAGCCCCGGGCATCTAAGAAGGGTCTGATAATTACCTGCATGGCAGACTGCTATTTCTACACAGGTGGGTGGGCTGCTGCACGTCTGCAGCAGAGGCCAGTGGAGCCCTTCATTAGATGCTCCGATGACGCTCTACCGGGTGCACTTTCACTCGCTGGTTTGCTGGGGTGGAGGCAATTACTCGTTTCCTCATAATGGTTATTCCATCAGCGCAGAACAGGAGACCACTATAAACAAAATGAAGCGTTATCGTACGTCACTGCGCAGCTAAAAAAAAAAAAAAAAGTCTCATGAGCCGCTGCAACGCACCCTTGGTATGTTAAAGACAGAAGACAGGACACCGTGGTTATTTCACTTCTGGTATTTCAATGTTTTATTAATTTAAATAATTTAAAATGGACACAAAATATCCAACTGACATTTTTTTTTTTTTTTTTTGCACGACAGGAGTCTCACAGGCAACTTTTCCTTCCGAATTAAGACAGCGCTTCAGTGTGTTTCCTTGGGAAATGTAGGCCCCGCATGCATTTAGAGAGGGAGAGAAAACCTGCCTGAGAAACCTCCGCCGGCACAGCAGGTGGGGGAGACAAACTGTCGAACGTGGAAGTTTTTCCTACCGACGTCTTCTTCTGGTACCCCGCACAGGGCCGGTCACCAGAGCGCACAACCCCAGCCTGGTGGGGGACGCGGGGCTCGTTGAAGCAAAAAGTCACACCACGGTATGCTTAATATAGAGAACAGATGAGTTTTGAATAGAATTTGTCTGGTAACATACCCTGTTCCCTTTAACAGCCACTGATCTACGTCTTCACACACAAAACACAAGACGGCTGAATATGGACATGTCAATTAAAAAGCGAATTCTGAAAATACTGGACAGTGAAACAATTAAGAAAATAAAACAAAACAATCCTTATAAGTCATCGGTAAATCTTTCCATACCTTTAGTTTATTCAGATCAAAATTGGGGAAATGAAAAAAAAAAAAAAAAAAAAGGAAGTAACAATATTTCTCTCCTGGTGGGAACCACAAGTGAGTTGTAGATTTTTTTTTCGGAACGCGTGCCTTTAAAGGGGACCGATTTTGCTTCGGTAGTTTCTGTTACATGCATAGAAAGGTTGGTTTATTATAAAAGTATCAAAAACAGAAATATGATTCCCGTACAAGTTTAGTTTAGTTCATTTTGATTGTTCAAAACAACATAAGCCCTGAAGATGTGCCAATATAATAAAACAGGATTACCGTTTGGTTTTCTGGAACAACTCAACGTTACTGACGTTTTCCTGAAAACTGCCCGTTCAAAAGAAAGTCAACTTCCAGCAAAGTGTGGTTCTTAAACAGCAGCCGAAGTAACTTGTTCCAGAAAGAGAATGGACTGAAGAACTGCAACGTGGGCCAGTACAGAAACATGGAGATGTATTTGTAAACAAGGAAAAAACCTCCTTTCGTGGCAAAAATGAGCACAATGGGTCCCCTTTAAAAAGTGTAGACGCTGGTTTAGCCGCGAGCTTTAGCCACGCTGTGCAGTACACAGTACTATCACAGCAGCATTTTTGAAAAGGAGTTTATGAGAAGCCTCACGGGCGGACATGAGAGCCCACGTTTGAACCGATTGTGTGTCATTCATTCAGAATATACTGAAGGAAAAATACAGCATGATTTTTGCACTGAAGAGTATTGGTTCTTCATGAAGAGGTTTCATCCTGTATTTAGGTATGGAAATTAATAAACCAGTGATGCAGGACGAGCTAAACATGGTGTCAAAACCCAAGGATAAGGTATATAGTGGATGCTGTGGACAGGAGGGGAACAAAAAAACTGTATCAGCACACTTTCATATTTATATGTACACTCTCGCACTCTCACACAGACACACTTGGAATTTTTCAGGAGGTATTAAAGCCGCCTCAACGCACGCTTTTTATCTGCTTTCTTTTTCCCTGCTACATTATTACTGCTACTACTATTACTGCTATTGCTGGTTGTTGTACTGGCTCCGCTCGCTCCGTTACCCAGAGCTGCTGGCACGGCTGCTGCGCTGGGTCCCGCCCTCTTGGTCGGGTCACCTGCGTGTTTCTTCGGCTGTGGGCCGTCGTTAGGGTCCTGAGGCGCCCCGGAGGTACCGCCAGGCCCGCCCATGGCGTGAATCTCCGTGAGCAGACGGGCACGGGACTCGTATTCTGCATAGTCCTCTAACAGCAAACGGCCCGCCTCCTCGTTCAAAGCCGATTCGGGATTCGGATGGATGAGAAGACACTTGATCGTCTGTGGGGAGTCGAGAAAAAAAAAAAAAAAAAGGAAACGA
>OMNM01004658.1:12624-31326 GCA_900302745.1 Parablennius parvicornis | reverse complement strand
AAGGTGAGAGAGGTTTAAAGTCACACAGCGTGATGTCGCCTCATCATCACAGCTCTTCTCGTGCTGGTCGGTCACATACAACTGTTTGTTTTTACAGACTTATTAGATGTTTTTCAGAGTACAGAGCTGCCCACTCACCCTTTCGCATTTCCCGGTTTTATTGGGGCAGTGAGATTGTTCAGGAAGATGAAAGGGAAGCGGCTTCGCTTTGATCCTGGATTAGCAGCCGAATAAACACAAATCCAAAAGGAGGCAATTATTATTCTGTGTTGAGAGGGCAACAGGGCTGCTGGGTTTAACTAGAAGATGTAAATACAAATGTTAGTGAGTCAAATGCATTGTGGGACTGAGAAAGACTTCTTGTTCATGCAGGTCTGTTAGTAGTTGGCTCTATTATGTTACTTCATGTGTGTTGAATGAGAACTGGAGCGTGAGAACAACAATGTCTGGAGCCAAAACCAGTGATGCAGCAGATCTGAGTAAACTGAGCATACTGGAGACTTTAGACTAAATAAACTATGGAACAAGAAAACCATTGAGAAGTTTGGTGAGCATGTGAATGTCCATCTGAGGGTCAGTGTCTCTTTAAGATTTGGTTTATAAAACCCATTCGATTCTTTGCCACATGGTTAGAAGTAGAGATTAGATGTAATCCCGCAACATCGGGATTGGGAAATGACCTTTTCTAGCACCTGAGTTTCAGCTGCAATGCAGCTCAGTTGATAGGTCATCTCCTGATCCCCAGGTTGTTGGTTCGATCTCTAGTCGGAGGCTGAGATGAATGTTGAGTAACGTTAATCAGTCGCTTTAGTAGCTCTGAAAACAGGAACAATGTTATATGTAAGATGTTATATATATAAGAAGAGTCTGGGCTCTTGGAAATAGATTTTTTTTCCATTAGACTGTGTTCAGCAGGTAGTTTACTAAGAATACCCGTGTGTGTGTGTGTGTGTGTGTGACATCACTGTTCACAATGTAAAAACCGTTGTTATTGTATGATATTCATAAACAGAAAGCTTTGCCCTGCTGTTTCACTGAGCTCTAATTCACTAGGTGAACACACATCGTTTCTCTCGTTCATCAATATTACCCGAGATGTCAAATCGCATCATCTCACACTGGCGGTGAAAGTAATTGTGAATCAGTTGGGAAACAGCGGCTCTTCTTGAGGAATTGTCTCGTCGGGCAGACAAAGATCTTCCATGGGTCATGTGAGCTTCAGAATTCAGGATTACGGCTGTAACCCAGGCGTTTACTCTGTTTTAAGCCAATATTCAGATGTTTTGAATAATGTATGCACAGAGAAATATGGTGAATATTTCTGCAATTCTGAGATGTGCAAATTTCGTGGAATAGACCCACAAAATATTTCAGCTGATGCAAAAATCCCTCTCCGAGCTGCAGCCGGACGAATTTAAGGAAGGGATAAGACGTGTGAAGATACAGTGTGGGAGGACGAGAAGATGAGGGAAAAGGGAGAGAGGAAGAGGGAAGAGGAGCGATGTGTGGGGAGGGGTTAGGCACCAGCAGACACGACGAAATGAAGAGAAATTAGAGCGTATAAAGAGATAATGATGTAAAGAGCAGAGGGGAGATAATGTGTTGAAATTAAGAACATTGAAGGATTAAAAGGAGGAAAAAAATAAAACCCAGAATTTTCTTATTAGTCCCTGATGTTCTTCTTCTAGGAACTCTGTGACATTGGAGCTCTCTCGCACTGTTTTTCAGGTTTCATTCCCCCATTATAGTTCAGGTACAGGTGTGCAGGAGTCAAACATCAGGCGTGTGGCTGAAAAAAGCTGAAAAGAGAGTAAAGTAGGAACCTGTTTTCTGAGGTGTGCTAAATAGCAGTTTATATCACCCATGAATAGTATCTCATCACAGATTAAAGCAAAATTTAAATGACGGTTTTGAACACGTTAGCTCGTTTATGCAAGAGCGATCAGCTGGAAACAGTTTGATTTCTGTGTTCATTTCCTTGAGGCCGTCGCCGTCACATGATGAACATACCAGAACCATACTGCTTATAAAGATTGAAAATATAAAGTCAAAACTAGTAAAGTTGAGAGCAAAAGAATAGATTCTCAAAAGTTTTTTAAAAAAGTAAGACGGTGTATAATTTAGGAACTATTTTAGAACGAAGTTCACACAAAAAAGTAGTTGAGTGTCAGAAATGTTTGAAACATATGGTATTCTCGACATTAAAGGAGGAAGATGCTCTAAAATCTAGATGTTGATGATTATGACTAAAATAAAGATCCAGCAACAAAACAATTGATATAAAGTACCAACCTGAAGACATACGAGTATCAACGTGATTTAATTTTCAACTGGTTCTCAATTCTACTGAAAAACAAATCAAAGAATGAAAAAAAAAAACATATATATATATATATATATATACACACACACACAAACACACACATATATATTTTAAACTATAGGTTTATGTGACCTTGGAACCGTGGAACTGAAAGTACGAGAGGCTTGGAAATGTAAAGTTATGAAAGATGCAGCTGTACTCGCTGGAAAGGACTGAAAAGACACTTTAAAAAAAGAAGAAAGTCGCTGCTACATTATGGGACTTTGTGATTGCTCTTGATGGGAAACTCAATCTTCAGAGATCTTTGATTCTGGAGGAAGTCTCACTCCAATGATGAATGTTTCTCTTGGCTTTTGCATGACTGATTTGAAGAATTCAGCATCGCGGTAAATTCATTTTGACGTTTCGGGGTGTGGAGAAATGCTGCATCCTTTTAGTGAGCAGCTGTGACTGAAGGCTTCAGGCTGCCGTCCTGCTGCTGCTGCTGCTGGAGGTTTGTTCACAGCTCCCTCCTCCAGAGACAGCTGTTGGTTTTAGCAGAGCCTGTTACACTTGTGATTATATACTGAGACTAGGTGCCTGTTTATAACTGATCAAAATATTGATTTATGATAATAGTTTACCACTGCTGATAATAATTTGAAGTATTTTAGTTATTCTAACTATTAATATTGTAAGATTTTCTTCAAGTCAGGAAGTAAATAAACAACTAGATTTGATAAATAAATGACCAAATCACACATATTTTACGTTCATACGTCCAGATTCTCTCAAACTTCATCAACTTGGGTTTGTGAAGATATGGAGAGCACTAAAATGTTGAGCAGTAATAATAAAATATAACTACATTGAACATAGTTTAATATCAGTCGGACTAGTATTTTCATTCAGTAGGCAAACTAATGTTTAAGTAAGTTAATCATCCGTCCATCTTCTCCCTCCATTTATACAACTTGGTTCCTGGTTCAGTTTTCAAGAGAAAATGTTAAACTTTTGGGGCGTCCGTTTACACGACAATGGTGCTCACAGACAGTGAAAACACAACAATTTGAAAACAGCTCAACTGTGTGTAAAAAGGTGAAAATGCATCTTTTTGAAAAAGTTGGTTAGTGTTTTATATTTTGTATGTCTGTCAGATGTATGATGTCAGTAAATCAGCTTTCATGGGTGTGTGTGTGTGTGTGCACGTTTGCGTGTGTGTGCAGGTGTTTCTGTGCGTGTGTGTGTGTGTGTGTGTGTGAGAGTGTACATTATATTACAGAAGCTTTGTATGGAACTACTATAATAAAATAAATATGTGATCATCATCCTTTCTGCACATTTGATAAGAATACTAACGCCCCATTAAGATTAAAGATTAAACATTCTCATGGAAAAATTAGTAGAAGAGATTTCGTCAATGATTCTCATCAGTTCTAAGAAAATCCTGCACCAAGTGAACAACTCAATAACCAACAGCACTTTAATGAACTTAGAGTGCGATTGAAAGGGGAAGAGATGCAGAAGTCACATTATTTCCTCTGTGGTCTCGAGTCGTGTTCCTGCTGGACGGAGGTTTGTGCTTCACTTCCTGACACTCGGCGTGAGAATCCCCCGGCCCATGGGAGAACGTTCAGCGTTGAGCTGAGTGGAGAGGTGTTCTGTTCCGCTAAATGGAAAAGGGTTGTTTGCTCCTCAAATAGACACCACATCCCCTCCCTCAGAAAGTGGAAAGCCTCCACTCTAAATGTAAATGTGTTCATTTAGGTCGAACGGCGCGTGGTTATATAACCGTCCTGTATGTTTCTGCTGCAGCAGCTAACTGCGAGAGTTTAGCACCACAAATTGCTTATTTCATATGTAAAACAATAGCAAATGGGATACGGCCCATTGCCCCCACATTCTCACTTCTGATTACTTAATCAATCATTTCAGTGTATAAATGTGGCTGCAATACAAATAGTTCTGCATATTTCACATATTTTACTTGTTTTATTGTCGCACTTCTGATTTCTTTCATGATAATGTTTTTATTGCTTCATGGAAAATGAGTTGATGAGATGAGTGAGTCTATTGGGAAGAGTTTTGTCACCTCCTGGGGCTTCACTGATTCAATGTTTGTTTCTGAAAACAAAGCTCTTCTTTTTTTAAATCCTACGAACACTGAGAGCTCATAAAAATATGGAAAATAATACTCAAGAGCAGCTACTGGTGTACGCGGACACTGCAGACAGGAAGATAGTTTACTAAAAGCACAAATTCTATCGTCAACATCTGGAATTTTAACCAACAACGTTCAAAATGTCTACATCCAAAGCACATTTCTTAGATAAACAAAGCTTATGAAAAATGTCACCATGTCGGTCAATTATGGAAACTAATATAAAGATAAACTCAAATCCATCAAGAGTATAAACTCATTATGATTACAAAAACACAGAAGAATGTCTTCTGGTACAATAAATTCAACCTGCGGGTGTCTCCAGTTGTCATAATGATTCTATTCATATTGAAGTATCATACAAAATGTTATGTAAATTCAATTATATTCAGTTATGAGTGAAAACACATAGAAAGCACTTATGAAGTCATGCCACAACCAGTAACATCAGAGTGTTTACTCTTTTGAATGTCATCATCTAACAATGTAATTTTTTACAACCATGATTGAGAGAAACTCACAAAACCTGTCAAAAACCTTTTTTTTCCCCAAGAAATTTAGTTTTATTTAAGAATGATTACATTATTTGCTGCAGCTATTACAATTTCAGAGTTGTTTTTAATTATTTGTATTTCTTATTTTTCATTTATAATAACATATTACACTCTTGGCAAGTTCTTACATTTTGGGCTTTACTACGGTGAAAAAGATTGGAATCATTACTTCGATGCCTCCAAACAATAATTATGAATTATTAATGAAATATGATATTCTGCCGCACGCACACACACGCATTCTGTATGTTGAAAATCAACCTGCCACATATTTTATTGCCCAACACAACACGACAATGTTTCAAGTGAAAACTCAACGTTTTTGCATTTTTTGTGTCACGTTTACATGTTTACAAAACGATGTCCGTTTCCATGGAAATGACTCAAACACTGATGACGATGTCATGAGTTTGCTAGTTTGCTTTTGTTATATATATTGCATTTCAGATTATTTTTATATTTATGCATAATTTGTTAAGCATGTAAATTCTTATAAATCTGTTATAAATGAAAGAAAATCCATTAAAAAATAAAAGCTTCTGCATTTATTTTGTAAGCATATGTATCTCTCAGATGGAGGGCAACGCCATAAAGAAGCTGGCCCTCGGTGCCACGCTGGTTCTATAGAGGCCCTCTGTACAATTTTAACCACTTAAAGTGAAATGACATAAAAAAGTTTAGAGAATCACATAACAAAACCAAATATATAGAGAATCTGTCCAATGAGAAGAGACAACCAGATAGATGTAGCGCGCTGTGATCGGTGACTTCAAACAGCCATGGTCTTGATGGACGGACATGTAAACCAGTCGAGAAGCTCCGAGAATTTAAATCCAGTTCAAGATATTTACATGAATAAACAAACAGACCCGTGACATTAATCAAAGCCTCTCAGTGATTTCTGGGTCGAAGAGAAGCTGCAGCTCGTGTCAGATCAATGTTTAATAACGCCGGCGTGAAATCAGGAAAATCTGCAGAAAAAACCGGAATGGAAGCAACAAACAGAAAGCGTGAATACGTGAACGGAGTTTGCTGATTGATTTAGTTCACGTCGCCTCTACTAACGTCTGTCACGTCCTGTTTTTCTTCCCCTCAGTTCCCCATGATCAACGAGTTCGGGGAGGACACCAACTCGTACTGTTCCTTCGAGAGCAAAGACACGGCGCTGCTGCAGTCGGAGAACGGAACACTGCAGCAGAGAGTCAACGTCCTCACCCACGAGGTCAGAGGTCACCGGCAGACGCCAGCTTCGCCACAGCTTCTCCTCACAACGTCACGCTGGATAGAAACCTTATCAGCCTCCGTCCTGCAGAAATCCCTCCTCTGGCGTGAATTAATAGAATTAAAAGTGGACATGTGCTCAGAGATGTCCAGAACTAATTAAGAACTAAAGCTGCTGTCGGAGCACAATTGCTCAGATTGGCTGGTTTGTATAAATTTTCTGAGAGCGCACCGAGCACGCTGCAGTGTGACGTGGGATTTTAATGCTGCCGCTCTATTTATGAGAGGCTGAATAATCTGTATGAATCCTGGCCAAGACTCTGCTCAATGTTTACATCAAATCTCACTCACATGCAGTTTTTTTTTTTTTTTTCTTCTCACGTTTAGACTCTGAGGAGCCAGGGACAGTTTATATTTACATTTATTTATATATCTTGGATCGTTTTTTTTTTTCCTCCAAATAAATAAGCTTAAAGCTTCACACAGCTGAGCAGGACGACGGGCGTGCATCTGTAGTAGTTATAACTATCATAGACTCTTGTCGTCATGGGGTAGCTTTAGGGCCCGTTTACACCACAATGGTGGTCCGATCCTCGGAAAACACAACTTTTTGAAAACGACCACTAAGGAATAACTTTTCAAAAATGCTCCAACTCCGTCTCCGTGAAAAGGGGGTAATGAAACTTTTCAGAAACGTCGCTTCTGGTGATGTGTACCACGGTTGTAGTTGTGCGCATGCTCAGTAGATGGACAATCAGAACAATGGTTCCTCCGTCGTGTCGTGACTCCCAGTCCATACTCTCCTGGACTTGGTAGTTTTATTTTGACAGTCACCGTAATAACAATCCAACTTTATAACATATTGTTCTCTGCTGCATGTGTGTGTGTGGTTTCATTAGAAAAACAAACAGCTCCCACTAGTGGCCCAACGTGAGGACTACATCGACATGGCAGAAACGCTTTCTGAAACTTTTCTGAAATGAAAACGCCAAAAGGATGCGTTTTTACTTGAAGCTTCGTAGTGTGAACGGGGACCGTGATGTACCGGAGAGTCGTCCAGGGTTTTCCTCACCATCATCCATAATTAGCTGTGATTTGCTTCCGATTCTCTGAGTTTTATAAAGCGGTGCAGAAGATAATGGATCATACAGGGTGACACCAGAATGTGTGTGGACGCTGCTGTAAGGACTGAATTGTTTTTGAGTGTTGTTTCTGCCTGAAAGGTCCGGAGACTGAGAGCAGAACAGCAGAGCCCATAATGTACTCAAACCTCCCGCTCCTTTCTCCTGAAACTCCGATGTGTCCGACTGAACGACAGCGCCGGGAAATACCGGTGAGAAACGACTGACAGCAGAAGGCCGCGGCGAGGCTGCGGCAGGACGAGGAGAAATGAAGGCAGGGAGTCAGACGAAGGGAGAAAATGTTTTTTCGGAGCAGCAGGAGCGATTAGAGCAGGACACAAGGTCACAGGGCGCCGACGCTGGGATTTCCAGAGTGATGAATTGTGCTGCGGTTCAGCGAGCGGCTCCGTCGAGAAAACGACCTCGACCACACAACAAACAATTTCTTTCCAGTAAAGTAGTCACCGCCAATTATCAAGAAAAAGCTAAGAGACGTGGCATTCTTTGTGCTAGAGAAGGTCTTCAAAGGTCCGAATGGATAAAATATGACTGTTATTCTCATATATACAGAGAAAGTTTCTGGTTTGGTCATAAAACCTCCATCAGCTGATTATTGTGACGTTGGCAGAAACACAAGGTCAACAAATGCAATGATGGTCTGATGAGACGTTAACATCATCTCTTGACTTCAGCAAAGAAATAATGAGACATTTTCAATAGTCTTTATAGATTAAGACTTCTTTTACACGACATTTCAAGTGAAAACACATCGTTTTTGCTTTTTTTTTTTTTTTCAGAAACGTTTCACATTTACAAGACAACATTTTCAAAATCTAAGTCCGTTTCGAAGGCAATGTCAGAAACGCTGAAAACTCTGTGTGTTATGTTTGGCCACTAGTGGGTGCTGTTGTCTGTTTTTGTAATGAAACCATGAAAAGACGCAGCAGAGAACAATCTGCTCTAAACATTAATCATGGGAGAACACGGATATTGTAGTGGAAACACGACCAAGCAGGATCGTTATTACGGTGACTGTCAAATATAAAACTACCAGTTTTCAGGAGAATCTGGACCAGGAGTCATGACACAACGGAGGAAACATTGTTCTGATTGTTACTTATTGAGCATGTGCAGAACTACTAGTTACTACGGCCTTGGTGACCAGGAGCAGGAGCATTGTTTCCCCATCAATAAAGATACGATAAAACATACAAAACTCTGTGATCAGGCCTTTTTGACTGAAGTTTCAAAATGGAAACTTAATTTTTTTCTCAGTTTTAGGACTCCGTTTCTGTCCTTTCAGTGAAAATGCAGCTTTATAAAGTGTTCAGGTCTCTGAATGTCGGCAACATCAACATGAGGTTGTTGGAGAAGCAACTTGTTTGTCTTTTCACTGATCAGAGTCTCATAAACTGATAGTTTCCATTCATCTGTGCAGACAGGATCTGTTGATTTTGCCATCTCCGGGCACCCCCACTGAGAAACACAAAGCATCAGCACTTTTTTTTTTTCCTTCAATAGAAGTTTTCCAACTTCCTGACCGAGAAAAAAAATAGACAAAAAGTTTCACAGTGAGAGTCATCAAATGTGTCTTTTAAACTGTTGTGTAACCCGGGAAATGTAGGACACGGAAACCCTCACACATCAGAATTTGCATGGAAAAGACGGGAGAAGTCCTGATTTCAACAATGATACTCAACACAGTCTCAAGAGAAGACGAAGGGAAGTCCTGTGATGAGAAGCTGAGTGTCAGTCAGTCGTGTTTGACAGCGACATTCAGCAAATTGAGTGAAATGAAGAGACGTCGAGAGCAGAGAGCTTCTGATTGAAGAGTCTGGTCACTTCAGACTACACAGAGAACGAGAGAGGCAGCAGCTGCAAAGGCAGTGAGATTAAACGAGAGGACAAAGAGCGACGTGGCTGCAGTGTCACGAGCAGCCGGCTCTCTGTGTGTCTATGGAAACATATTATGGCTAAGATATTCTCATTATCGCCTTTTACGTTTGTGCTTGGCTGCAGAAACCGGAGGTGGAATCGGTTTGTTGTGATAAATAATCAGTGACAAATATTTATACATCCTACAATGTACAGCATCATTTTGTTTGACTCAGACACTTATTGAAAAGTTACCAGCTACTTCAACTGCTCAACAGAAATAAAATAAATCTTTCTTTAAAAGGAACAGTTGCTAACGAGTCTCTTCAAATAACGAGTCACTTCGTTACTTTGTGCATATATTTAATGCAGGAAGTGATCTGTAACTCTGCTCTACATTCTGCAATCCACCTGACACTTCACGTGTCATCAAAGTGCTGACCTGAACACAGTGATAGCGCCACCTATCGGTAAGAGGAAGCTTAAGGGAATATATTTTCACATTCTATGGTCTTGAGATTGGGAGAGATATGAAGCACATCAGGACACACACAATTGTCACGACAGCCAAACTCTAAAACCAACAACAGAGAAAAGATAGTTTGAAAATGTATTTCAGTGGTTTCAGACATGAGACGTCCAAAATGGCTCCACAGCGTCACCTAAAAACAGAAAAGTTCATGCATAATCAATGGGTTTGTGCTCTGACCAAAACTCAACATGCACTATGTTTCAACATGCGTGGGTGTGTGAGCCCGTTCAATTAAGCACATCAATAGATGTCAAGGTATTTGTTCTATTTGCACATTCATCAAATTTCAACCCTAAATAGCAAAAGATTAAGGTTTTAATCAGTCTACTTTCTAAAAAACTGAATGTAGTAAAGTAAGTTTTTGGTTTGTTTCAGCTCCAGAAGAGGAAGGAGCGCGAGGAGCAGCTGGAGGATGTGATCCAGGCCTACGAGAAGATCCACATGGAGAAGAGCAACCTGCAGAGGGATCTGGACAAGATGGTCAGAGACTGTTTCCACCTCACCCCTCCGGCGATCTGTTATCTTACTGTCGCTTTCCACACGAGTCATGTGGCTCATTAATCAACGTGTTGCAGTTTCACACTCTGCAGCGGAAAGCAGATAAAACGTCACGAGGTGGAAATAATAGGAAACTTTCAGGATGCTCGTTTAGGTCCAATTAAGAGAAATCTCCTCTAAGCAGCAACAGTTTGGTTGAAAGCCTGCTTCCATTTCAGCGTGTCAGAAAGCTGACACATAAGAAACTAAAAGTAGGGACGTCTCCGTTCTGCCTCTTCAGTTTTGACTGTTGGAGAATGTGAGTCGGCAGAGCAACAGAACAGGATGAACCGTTTTAAAAGAGCCGCCCGCCACTCATCAATGTCTCAATATGTCACTGAAAACAATAATTCTTCTGCAGTTTATTATCAGCTCCTCTTATCCCAAACTTTCTGCTATTTCTGAATCTTTTCCTCCCTGCTGTGACTCTTTATTCAGTTTGGGATTGTGAGACGTTGGATTTAATCCCACACAAAATGATGGTTTCTCAACGTTTCATGAACTCTGATATCTGTCATACTGCTTATTGACTAAGCTCTAAAAAATTAACTGTCAGATCTCCTGGAGCTGTTCTGATAAAACCAAAGACTAAATCTGAAAGGCGTTGTGATGCAACATTTAGTTTTTATGCTTCAGTCTGTGACTCAGGCTCATGTAAGTTTAAGAGCTAAACAGCTAAAAATGAAATTTATATCCTAGATTTTTAAAATCTCTTATTGTTTCCTGTCGTTTTAACGTGTAACCTTTTAAACAACCGTTTGTTTAATCAATTAGTACTAAGGCTTTTATCCATCATTGTATGTAAAACACTTTTGGTGCTTCACAATAAAGATGAATATTATCAATATTACAAGGTATCAATGGATAATACAAACTCACAGTGTTTCTGCCGTTGCTGTTTAAACACAAAAACAGTGCGTTTTCACTTGAAACTAAAACTTATTTCAGCTAAAACTTTGTGTTTAACCTTTCAAAGCATTTGTCTCGGTGAAGCCGAGCACTCGGACTCATTACAGAAGGATTCCTCCGGTTGTGCGTCGACACTTTTCATTTCAAAGCAGCCTAATTAGCTTCTCAGAGTAAAGCTGGTTTCATTAATCCTGAAACTCAGAGGAGAGTCCTTCGGAGAAACAAGGTGTTCATTAAAAGTTCTCCTCTAATGCAAAAAAACATGCTTTTTAGGTTTTACCCATCCTGGAAAAAAAAAAAAAAACTATTAATGAAAAACTTTTGATGAGATAATTATTCCAATAGCTTTTTTTCACTTCATGAATTCTTTTTCATGTTTTATTGTGCTGGTAGTTTTCAAACCGTGCGCCTGCCGGCCTCCTCAGACGCCCTCTGTGATAATAGACCTTCTCATTGACAGTGAATTCTGTCATTTCTGCCGACCTCAGCAGTTTTTATGTGCCAAGTGTGATTAAGGGATTAAGTGCATCAGAGATGCTGGAAGTGGAAGAGAGTGAGTCAATGTCACCATAACATAATGTAAAATGTAAAATAAGTGAATCAAAGAAAAACAATACCCTTGATTCTTGCAGGACATAAATCTTGAGGTTTGTTAACACGGTCAGTCCAGCAGCTTCATTAATAATGTCAAACACGTTTTCATTCAGGGCCTCAAGTGGGCCGGACTGGTAAAATAGTGACATAATTGTTGTGTTGCAGCTTATATGTGATGGAATTGTCTGTATTTCCGCAAAAACCAAACAATTACTATGGAAATTGATACCAATTTCAACATAAAGCCAATTTAAAAAAAAAAAAATCCTTCTGGTGCTAAATGTCCAAAAAACAAACAAACAAACAAACAAAAAAAACTGTTGCATTTTGGGTGTTTTAACAAATTCGCCCTTACAGCATGGCTTTGAGGCCTATTAGTTAGCAATGAGGGCGCGAGCGTCATCTCAGTGTTGTGTTGTGTCGCTACTCTTAAGAAATTTGTTTTAAAATCAATGTTTTCTTAAATTTTTTTACCAATTGGAGACTCTGTTGGGCCGGTTCTGACCCACAAGCCTTATGTTTAACACCCCTGATCTGTCATCAGTCGGATATTATTTATTTTTTTGAAGTCAGATTGAACACAGCAATAGATCTCAAGAGAAAAGATATAATAGAGATAAAAATACCAAAAATGTTAAATCGGTGCAGCAGGAGAAGAAATTACTCTGTGGATATCAATGTGCACAGACATAAATGCACATACACTGAACATGCATGTAACAAAAGGTCTGATGATGGTTTATTTCCATTGTTTAGTTCAAGTGACTCTTTCAGGTTGTTCTTCTCAGTTTTCTATGTTTGTATCTGTTGCTAAACGTTGTGATTGGCTCTGTGGGTTGCAGACCACCCTGGTGGAGAAGCACGTGGAGCGGATCCTGAACCTGGAGTCGGCTCTGAGGCAGCGGGACAGCTCGCTGCAGAAACTCAACATGCAGCTGCACAGCAAAGACATGCAGTATCTGCAGCTGCACGCCGGCCCAGACGCACATAGTGAGTCAAGTGACGCTTCCCGACGTGCTTCTTCTGTTTGTCATTGATTTGGTCGTAAGATGCAGTAAAGCGCTGGTGCTCAGACGGTCCGACAAAACATTTAAAAGAAGTCACTGTGTTTGCAGGTGGGCAGAAAATTCAACATTAGTTTCTAATAATAATAATAATACATGTAATTATAATGATACATTTGTCTGTTTGCTCATGTTTTAAATCACAGTACAGTGGAGCTTAGTAGAAATGTAGAGCTGTGTATCATCTGCAAAGCAATACAACTTTCTTGATTTAATTTAATTTAACCTTCACTTCAGCAGGTACATCTTTCCAAACAAATTGACATTTATAATGAAAACCTGGCAAATGGAAAAACATTTTGAAGCTGATAATTATATTTATGGCTTTTTTTTTGTAAAATGGGAGGAAAAACAGGGGCCTGAAAACAAAGTCTTGAGAATCGCCAGAGAGGAGAGATGAGTGAGAGGTTAATGTTTTTAATGATTGTGGCCAAACAGATATTATGTCCTGAAAAATTAACAGTTACTTAATAGTCAATGTGAAAAACAAGTAACTAGTTACCTGGATTAATGAAGTTACTCATGTGTCCCAACGTGCACTTAGCTGTTATTGTAGCGCTGCTGCGACACTTCATCAGAACTGTCAGCTCTGTGTGGGACACGCAAACACTGATTCACTGATTCAATCGTTTTCATTTGGTATTTTTTTCCAAATTTTTGAAAACTGAACAAGTTTGTAATAAGATGAATCATTTCATCAGTAACAAACTGTTTGAAATACAACTGAGGTGTGAAGTCAAGATTTTATTCAACGGCTTCATCAGCAACTTGTGAAATTCATCATGTTGATGTTCAGATTCTGTCTTTCTCCACTTCGTTGTTGGACCTGCTTCCTTTGAGCTTGTCTGGTCAACAACATCCTTCAGATTCAGCAGCAGAACTTTTGTTTCTTTTCTTGTCTTTACTTTTCCCTGGGAGGAAGATGCTCTATAACAATGGTGTCACACTCAGACACACAGTGGGCCACATTTTTTGATTTAGACAAAGTCACGGGCCAAATCGATATTTATTGAATAATCTTCCTCCATGGACCCAAACAAGTTGGGCTTAAAAATTGAATATGGAACAAGCAAAGTGTAATACTAAACAATACATAACTTAATATTGCACAAATGCAAAATTTTATTTCAAATTTAAAAATTACACATCAGTTGTATTTATTTTTTAAATAACATTTGAATAAAAATCGCATTCCTCTTTTTTTATTTGCAGCCTTCTGATTTAAATTTCAACAGTAACCTTTTTCCACAGACTAATAATACATTTCAAAATAAAATAACAATAACAAATCAATTTACTGATAATTAACGTGCATCTGGGATAGGAGGTGTTAGTGGTACATGCGCTCTATAATACTGGCATTGCTTCACGGGTCAAAAACAATACACTGTGGACCAAATTTGGCCCACGGGCCAAAGTTTGACACCTATGCTCTATAATCTGGATGTTATAGGAGGAAGATGCTCTATAATCTGAATGTTAGCTCTTCTTGAATTTAACGGATTAATTACCAAACAACAACAAATTGAAACAGCAACAAAACAGCTGAGAAACATCAGGAAATATAACGACGTCACTGACTTTACAATCCGTCAGTTGAGTCTGATTCAAAACAAGTATTGTCACAATAATACATTAATTTATTTCAAAATGATCCGTCTGAACGTGAATCTTGTCCACGTGAACTGAAATGAACTGAAGCAGATTTCCTCAGCAGGAGCTAGAAGAAGCCTCTGCAGGATGAGTTAGCAGAGCGTTTGGATGTAACTTTCACACCCACTTCACAGCTGTGCAGAGGTGAGACAGGAGCCCGGACTCTGTTTCTCTCAGAGCCGTGGCTGCAACATGACGACTGCTTTCCTGGAGAGGCTGCGGGGAGGACGGCGCCGTCGTGGAAAGAGTCAAAACATCACGACCTGCCTGATCATCCAATTGCAGCGTGTAGTCAGCCAACATCAGATCAGCTCGTATGACTTCTGAGAAAGTTTGATGATCAAGTGTGATTTCAGCCCTAGGATGCTACAATTGAAAAAAAAAGAACATCTAATACTTTAATATGGTCAATATTTTATGTGTGTAAACTCATCACACATACAGACACTTTTACGTCAGTAATTTAGGATACCTTTACACAACAACTATTTCAAGTGAAAATACAAAACTTGTGTTTTAGGCGTGTGTTTATTCACTGCTTGGAACCACTGACACACTGCGCCACGAGAAGACAGATCAATTCAATGCACAATGAAGCAAATTTAATTTAAGTGTGCAGACATGAAATACAAAGAGAAAAATGGATATAAAAAAACCCACAAATGTTAAACTGGATAATACATTTAAAAAGTGAATAAAAGGAATAAAAACAGGTTAATATATGATAAATCACTACTGCACTTATTGCAATAGAAAAAAATCCTGTGATATCTTTCAAACATTGCGTTTCTCATCTGCATTTTATGATCTATATTGAAACGTGTCTTTTTCTTAGGTGTGTGTGAAGGTTAACCTCTTTAGAAAATCGGCTCGCACATTTAGTTCCTGCTCCAATGTGCCTGTAGAAAGAGAAGCCTGTCATCTCTCTGGCTGCTGCACGTTGAATTTTACTCATTCTGGCTTCAGAAACAGTAAAAATCGGAGGATTATCTCTGTATTCTTCAGCCTGCTGCGTCCATCTGTGCCACCAAGTCATCTCTATTGTGACTGGTCTGGATTACCAAATGCTCCAAAAGCCTGCGTGACTATTTCCATTTGTCACAATGCAAATTAATTCCTCCATTAAAAATGTACGACGGTTTCAAAGAAGCTTCAAATAAATCACTGGTGTCATATTTATCTTTAAAAATAAATCTTCTGTAGAGCACCTGTCAGCAGTGGACGGCTATAGCACAGCCTGTACGTCGGCACGTTGACGTGTGTGTAGGTGGAGCTGCAGCGAATCTCTGCAACAGATGAACGTTCAACATTTTTTATAGTCGTATATTTCATTCTGTCGGCATTTATTACACACATTTTCACTGAAACATGAACCTGCAAAGCTTCGAGTTTCAATTAAATATATTAAAAAATAATAATAATAAGAAACTTTATTTCTAGAGCACTCGCGTGAAGCCAAAGTGCTTCACACAAAACAAAACGACAATAAGAGTAAAAACAGTAAAAGAAGGTAAAACAGACAATAAAATTGACAACAATAAAACCAGGCACAGAGTCTCAAATGTGGTTAAAAGCCAATGAATAAAAAAGTGTCTTAATATTGGTTTTAAAAGTGGACAGTGAGGGGGATTGTCTGACGGGCAGTGGTAGCTCATTCCACAACAGAGGAGCTGCAACAGAAAAGTCCCCTCTGAGCCTCCGTTTGGACCTCGGTACCTCCAGAAGCAGCCGATCAGCTGAACGGAGGCACCGAGCAGGGGTGTGGGGCCGGAGCAGCTCAGAGAGGTAGGGCGGGGCGAGACCATTCAGAGATTTAACAGCAAATAAAAGAATCTTGAAATGAATCCTAAAATGCAGGCAGCCAGTGGAGAGCAGCCATCATGGGTGTTATGTGCTCCTTCTTACGTGCTCCAGTTAGAAGGAGCGCTGCAGCGTTCTGGACTAACTGGAGACGTGCGAGGGAGGACTGGCTGACTCCGAAATACAGTGCACCACAGCAATCCAGCCGGGATGTAATAAAAGCATGAATTAACATTTTAAGGTGCTGATTACAGGATGGTCCTCACCTTTGCAACCCTTCTGAGGTGGAAGAGGCTGGACTTGACCGCTACCCTAATCTGAGAGTCCAATTTAAATCACTGTCCATGTTAATACACAGGTTTAAAACCACTAGCTTCATATATGGAGTCAGGGGACCCAAGTTGAAATGGGGTTAACAGGAGCCACTGGGCCCGAACAATGTCACCTCATTTGTGCCTTCATTGAAGCTTAAAAAGTTTAAAGCCATCCAGGCTTTGATGTGGGTGAGGCAGGATACAAGAGGCGACAGTGAGGAGGCATCTTTCTTTTTCAGCGGGACATAAATTTGGCTGTCATCATCATAGCAGTGGAAGGAGATGCCGTGCTTCCGGAGCACGGAACCCAGTGGCAGAAGATACAAAGAAAAAAGCAGGGGCCCTAAAACTGAGCCCTGAGGAACCCCATATGATAGAGGAGCAGAGGAGGATTCAGAGCTAGCGAGGCTGACACACATGTCAGGTAGGACCTAAACCGGTCCAGGACAGTGCCACAGATGCCCACCAGGTGCTGCGGCCGGGACATCAGGATGTCGTGGTCTACGGTGTCCAATGCAGCAGTCAGATCCAGCAGAACCAGAACCACATGGTCACCACGATCGTTAGCCAGGAGGATGACATACTTTCATTTTTAAATCACCCCATCTGTGAAAAACACAACGTGAGATTACTGACCTGGATCTGTGTTCAATATATAAACTTGTTCTATAGATAATGCCACAGCTACATTTATCTTTACATAACTTTTCAATAACCTGCAATAGTGACTGTAGTTGTTCATCTGATAGAAAACTAAAGGATTTTAACTATATTTAGTCATTTTATGCAAATGATTTATTGTTGATCACATTAAAGTTTGGTTAAATCAGGTTGTAAAGTTGAACTTGTGATTAAAGGTTTTTGGGAAGTAATACTGCAAATTGGTACTGAATTTAACAGACTAATCACCTAACCTCATATCGTCATGGTTTCAGATAAAGACTTGGGGACCAAGCACTGATCCTTGAGGGACGCCAAGGGATAATGGAGCATTGCAGTTATAATTCTTGCCTCACTAACAAATGCAATGTTGAAACAAAAGTCACAACAAACAAAGCAGAATCTAAAACTGCTCTGCTCCACTGTCCCTTGGCATCCCTCAGGGATCAGTGCTTGGTCCCCTCATCTTTGTCCTCCATCAAAGTAAACTATGAAAGATCGCATTTAGTCATTACTGGGCTAAACATCTTCATGAAGTCCTCTCACTTCATCATCACCACTGTTAGGAGTCTCTTTCCACACATTTTAAAACTTTGTAATATTTAAGATCTCACTTCTGAACTCTTTTCCTCCTCATTGGCTGAAACACTGATTCCCCCCACTTCTTGCCTCGGCTGCTATTGCTTCCACCAATACATTCAATCTTTGCTCCTCAGTCAAACCTTTTTCGGGAGACTTCACCTCTTCCTCACCTCCTCCACCACTTCCACTGACCTCCATATTAAGATCACAAACTCGGAAATTTTTTGGTGAATAATGTGCCTTATTTGACATGTATATTTCATCAGAAACAGAAACTTGTAATAGAGACTCACTGTTGCGGGTTTTCATGAGACAAGGATCTGAGCTACATTTGAGCCGTGCACAAACATGTAATTTTATTGTCAAGATTTAATATTTTTTCCAACAAAGCCTTTTTTGTATGTTTTTATTGGTGCAAGAATTGTATAATTTTGAATTGACGGCTGAGCTGCAGTGCTTCCAGTTGAAGTTCCGTATTGGAGGTAAGACGATGTTGCTGCTCTTTGTTAGTTTCCTCTCGCTGAAGACCGAGTCTGTGTGAGCGGAGTTGAATCACTGGCGTGCCCACACACATCACATCACCTAGGTACAAACTGAAAGACGTTGCCCTTGGCAGAGTCGACTCTTTTATTTTCCAATGCTCATCTCCAGTATGAAGATCTGGAGAGTCAACAGGGAGAAACACTGACTCTCCTCTCTCTGGTTCTCTCCCAGTGCTGGACTGTCCAGCCCTGACCCTGCAGAGCTCCCGCAGCCTGGACGCCCTGTCGGACCTGAAGCTGCAGCGGCTGGAGGCGGAGCTGGAAGGGGCCCGGCACCAGGC
>OMNM01004657.1:8022-20980 GCA_900302745.1 Parablennius parvicornis | reverse complement strand
GGGGGAGGATTAAAAAAAAAAAAAAAAAAAAAAAAAGCTTTTTGATTTGTGGAAATCCAACTAGGCTCGTTTCCCGGTTCTGGTCCACGTCGCACACAAGTACCTCAGAGTGCCCCGTACAAGCATTGACAGTAAACCTGTTTTTTTTTTTTGTTTTTTTTTTACATATTTGTTAAGAGTAGCAGACACAAGACAACACATCACTGACACCCAAACCAAGATATGAATGTATATTTTACACCAGAAGGTATCATTGAACTTGACTTTATGTTGACATTGTAGTCATTTTATTGAGTAATTGTCTGGTTTTGTGAAAATGTAGACATTTTTAACATGTATTAGTTTAAATTTAAAAGTTATTATAGAAAGTATTTTACTGCTCCGGCCCAGTCAACATGAAATCAGGCTTTATTTAGCCCCCTGAACTAAAAATGTGTTTGACACCCATGGTCAAGGCAGAGATGCTTATTTTCATACAAAAGAATTCTGCACTTTTGTTTAGTTTGTTTAGGCATCATCAACATGTCATTGGTATGAGCTCAGATAAATAATCAGATAAAAAGTTAATATAAGAGAGTGTGAATCACCTGCAGCCCACTTCACATTCATTCCTTTAGGTATGGGGTCTATTTCATGTT
The DNA here is from genome assembly GCA_900302745.1 of Parablennius parvicornis. Lineage (NCBI taxonomy): Eukaryota > Metazoa > Chordata > Actinopteri > Blenniiformes > Blenniidae > Parablennius > Parablennius parvicornis. Next base: position 20,342 of record OMNM01004657.1, on the reverse strand, counting down.
CTGAAAAGCTGTAACGTGCACTTTCATTATTCCTGCAACCAGAAATGGTTAACAATTACAAAGCATTTCATATCATAGTTATTGTCAAAATGTTCTATGAATATTAAATAATGACTTTACAGTTTTGTATTTAAAAGTGTTACGCAAAATGTGGTTTATACTTAAGTTACATTAGTTTTTTGGGTTTTGGTATTGCAGCTGCTGAAAAAGTGCCAGTCCACATGCCAGTCAGACTTACTCTGGCTGCTGTTGGGCACCAGGATGAGGCTCTTAGACCCGTGGTCAGACCACATGCTGGTGGACTGGCCCTGGGTTGCAGTGCGTCAGCAGTTCCTTGATGATGAAGGCATTGATGCTATTGACCGGCCCTTCTGTTCTCCAGACCTGAATTCAATCAAACACCTTTGGGACATCATGCATCGCTGCATTCACCGCTGCCACATGGCAACACATATTGTCCACAAGCTGACTGATGCCCTGATCCAAATATGGGAGGAGCATCCACTGGAGAGTGTTGGCCATCTACTCAAGAGCTAACCAGACGTTGTAAGGAATACAGTGAGCAGAGTGTATTTCAGAAAGAAAAGGCAAAATGCCTTTTATTCAGATGTTTCTGTGCAGGATTTGCAGTTTCATATACATCTTTTCCACCTTCTGTCTCCCAGACATTACTAAAACATTTCGGCTTAATTATTCGGAACAAATGCCACATTTATGTCATTAAGCCTCAGTCTTTAAGAGAGATTCAAATTCATCCCTGTGTCTATATGCTGATTTTCCAGTTGAACTGTTCTTTCCACAACATTTATATCATTGATAAAGGTTCACAATCATTCACATACACATCATATTTGGCTCCTGGGCCATATATGAACAGAGCAGCCAATACCTGTAGCTAAATGCAGCAACAGGCCTCTTAACAACCGATCTGTGGAACCAAGAACTTTGCTTCAGATGCTGAATGTCAGTTGAAGGTGAGAGAAACCATGATTAAGTTTTATACACACTCCTTGAAAACAGAAATTTGCTCTTGTTGCCTTGGTTGGGAGACAACGTTCTTTTTCCTACAATGTGCTGTTGACACATCGTCTGGACTATTGAAGAGTGAATAATTAGAAACGGCCATGGATATAAGTGACTATATCCTAATGATTACTCTGTTTTCCATCTTTCAGGAGTGAAGTATGACATGTTGTGGCCAGAACTAACTTTATTCCTATTCATCCTGATTAAGAATTGTTTTTGTTCATGTGGACTATCCATCTTCAAACCAATAGAGAAATAGACTCAAGATAGAGAGTTTAGTTAGATATTAATACAAACACCTTAATCAGAATTAATTTGAGCGTTGAATATGAAGTAGAACGTTCAGTACGTTTGCCTGTTTTGCCGCTATTTGTTTCGCTACATTTAGTGAACATTCAATCTCTCCAGGTTGTAGCTACAAGCTGTCAACATTCATTGTTACCTCATAAGACTATGAAGCATCTTGATTCCAGTTGTTTAATCAGTAACAACCATTTTCACAAAGCAATTAAAGAACAGACATAACATATCAATCAGCAACGCTCTCAATCCCAACCAAAGAAATCTCAAAAATGTGAGGATTGAGTTGAGAGAGATTTGCAGGGTTTGCATTTGGAATCACAGAAGATTGCTGTATTCCTTGAATAAACTGTGCCCTTTGCAGGTAAATTGGAGTTCATTCCTCACCGCCAGTCTCTCGACAATGTGATACATTGGAATTGTCCAGCAGATAAATGTGTGATGGTTTTTCGGTTAATTAATAGAGCATTTATTTCTACATTATTAGAAAGGAATTGAAAATATGTCCAATATCAGAAAGTCCAAGAAATTATAAATAAATATTGATCACAAAAACATAGCATATAGCCTGTACTATTAATCAGCTTCTCATGTTTTTCCATTTCTTTTGGTTAAGTTGGCCCAGAAAAGGGAAACCACCTATTTTTCCTTTTACGTTAAACATGCAGGCTACAAAGTCAAATGTCACACCCCACAGCCGTATGCATCTGAAAGAACACAACAGTGATTACAGTTATTTTTCAGCTTCAAAGCAAGTATCACGACAACATCTGAAGAGGGCGAATGGAACGGGGCCGACTGGGGGTAGAAAAAAAAAGGAACTGACACCAAAATAGCCCACCTGCTCTGCATGCTCCTTGCTGTTATGCATCAATCTATCAGCCAACCTTATTACTATTCAGATTACACACAGCACACACACACTATTCAGATTAGAGGCTAAGGTGTATGGGACATTGAGGGCTGCAGTGGAGACATGAGTGACCTTTTCAATCGTCGCTGGACACTTTGAGTCGGCAGTGAATCCATCTCAGCGAACTGGTGTGATGGGCGATTTCTTGAAGCCTGTCCAATGTTCTTCAGATCTACTACCAGGCTATTGTAATGTATGCACATTACATTTGTTCGGCTCTGTATTGAAGTACTATTTCCTTCCTTCTTGGCGCTCTTGGTTGCAGATGTGCTGGGGTTGAGCCAGTCGTGCAATGTTGCTTTGTTTTGTTATATAAAACGAGATTTCCTTTGTGTAACATGAGAGAGCTGCATCAGTGACACAGATAAAGTCACTTTTTAACAAATCTTTTTTTTTTTTTATTAGGATCTTGAGTCAAATTTCATGTGTAATGTGTGCAACATTACAGGTCTTAGAAGGTGGATAAACAGTCACAGCAGACCTGTAACACTTTGAAGTCGGTTGTGAGATTTATTCAAATTTTGCTCTTTTCCATCTGCTTCAATTATCGCCCACATCTCTGCTTTGTTCAGCAGTTCATTTTGATGACTTTGGGGAGATAATGAGGCAGTGATTAGGTCACTATTCTTCCAGTGGAATTATGGGACATTATGTTGTAGAGTTTGCATGTTCTCTCCTTATCATAGTGTTTCTTTGTGTTAATCTCACCAACAGGCATGTTTGGTTAATTAGTTGTCATGTATGGGTGTGATTGAACTGACAGTCTGTCTTTGTTGTTCTTTATTAATGAAAAGTATATTGATGGTCAATGTGTTTGGTCATATCTCCTGAAATGTCAAATAGAGACAAACAAGGTTTAATACATGCAGTGATGCTGGGTGAGTTGATATTTCTGATGAGGAAATAGAATTGCTTGCACAAATCTTCCTTTTCATGAGAAGTGTTTTTGTGGAACTCCCTTTACATGAACTTGCCTGTGTCTGTCAGGTCATTTGTTTTGCGACTCAATGATTCTCTTCATTTCGATGATGTGGCAGCATTTGACAATTTGTCAACTGATGCAAAATGCTGCAACTTCACAAACTCGTGCAGTCACCAGATTTTCAAGGTAATAGGCCTTTTTTTGATTTGTTGTTTTTTTAGCATCAAGAAATGACAATTTTGCTTTCTGTAGAAAACAGTATAACAGGATTAGTGACAACCATAGTCAACAATGTCAGTTCTGTCGTCAGAAATTAAACCTTGTGCAGTTTAAACAGCATTCAGTTATAGTTTTTCTTACTTTTAGAGTGACAAACTTTGGCAAAGCAACCAAATTAAGGTAGATTCACTGATGTAATGACAATGGCACAGAAACACTGTGAGCGCCCCTGTCGTGACTAGTGCTTCATCATGCAGAGTCCTGGTTAACCATCCTAGCCATCAATTTATTATAATTGTATATCTATTGCTAATTAGCTCTCCAGCGAGACAGATAACACCCAAGTAGACTCAGCATGTAGAGTCTAATAATAGTAAAGAAATAAAAAAGTGTCCGACTCTGACTGGTGGGAAAGGAGAGGCTATTACAAGGACACACCTAAAAACACGTAAATTAGAGAGTATATACTTGTTAGAGGATAATCAAATATTTCCATCTGTTCTCAATCTTTACATGTAAACTAGCTATGATCTGATCAGATTGGCGGATTTGAGCATTTTTTTAATTGATCTGTGATTCGTAAATTGACCTGATCAGCTTGACAGACAATGTTGGAGTTGCAACATTCCATAAATAGGGACTACACCGTAGTGGCATTAGCAAAAGCAGAATGTTAAAAGTGGAAAACACCCACTTGCACTATTTGAAAATCCAGCGTTTGAAGAGGTTAAAAGCATCAGAACTTTGTTCAATACAACCAAAAAATGTCTAAAAAGCAAACGGCATAGTTGCAGCATAGTTCACAGATCATGCTTTCACACCAGCCATATTTAGTGGACCAAAAGCCCAAATATGCCACATGTTTGGACTGTGAAGGCTCTCGTAGTTCAATGAGAAATCCAAGTAAAGCCTGGCATACATTACAGGATTTTTTAAATCTTCACAGATGAAGAGACCGCACACTTGATGACCACAAAAGACAGATCGCACAAGATCTTCCTCTTCTTACCTGGTAGCGTGTGGTGTGAACTACGGAACTCACCACACGCTAACTGATCCTTCAGCAGAGTATCAGGCTCTGCACCACAGACTTCTATAAAACTATATATAGTTCTTCATGCGCAATATTCCAAATCTCTCATAGTCAAACATGACTTCAGTGTAAATAAACTTGTTGCCATAAATCAACCTGGGGCCTGTATTACGACTAAGGATTTTCTTTTCTGAAAGATTACATCATTTACAGAAATCCTACTTTAGACTCTTAGATTTGAGTATGAAATATAAATAAACAAAAAAATGTAAGCATATAAATAGTTGAGACTTTATACTGGATAAATTATGTGTGCACTTTATTCAGTTCAGCTCCCATAACTTTATTCATCCCACAAGGCGTAATTCATTTGTAGCTTCCCAGTGTACATTTATGCATACAGTCAACAACATAAATAAATAATCACTCTGTCAAGGAAACATATTTAGGCATGGGACAGAGGGAGATGTCAGAATGCCTGCATACAAGTCATAGAGCAAGATAAAATGAGATATTGTCTATGTTGACCTTTTTTCTAGTTCCCCTAACTGCTATTTTCTAATTTCTTCTGGAATATCGTGCATGAGCAATCGTTCGATTGTTTCTCCTCCATTAATTTCACCTATATATTTACATTTCTCATATTACTTTTGTCTCAATTGCCTCACAAGTAATATGTTTCTCTCATTTGATGCTGAAATAATGAGTGTGATCCTGAAATAACCTCGTTTTTCATTTTGTTTGACACATATGGCCAACTAGAAAGAGATCAAACGCCAAATATTCATATCCTACCCTGTGCTGCCAAATAATAACCCCCAGAAAAAGCCTACAGCAGACAGTGGCAGAAAAGTCAGCAGACACCTACACAAAGACATGGGAGGGAGCGCAGGCGACAGATAACTTAATAGAGGGATCGGACAAGGGCTAAAAAGGAAGAGTGAAATCATTAGGATGCAAATGAGAGGAAACGATTAGCATGTGTGAGAGAGAGATTGAAAGAGATACTGTATGAAAGGCGAAGATGAAATTGAGTCATCTCCGCTTTCACCAGGATTTTGCTCTGAAAGCAACTGTCACATGTTTGCTGTCAAAGGTCCAGACGACCGGTGCAATTATTTTCACACTGACGACTATTTTACCAGCTACTGGAATTTGTTTTACAATGCTAAAACTCAGGGCACTGTCCAAACCATTATATGCAACATTTTGTTTTTCTTTTCTTCTTCTTCTTTTTTTTAATGAAGGTTGGGATCATGCTGATTAGGCTTTGATGAGTCTGTTCTCCAAGAAACCTGAGAAACACTACTTTTTGGAAAAAACTACCATGGGCTTTCACATTGATGTAAATACTCATTAACAGCATGGTTTACAGGAAGTAACAAAAATACTGGAAAGTGAGAAAGTTCTGATTTCTGAATGGTGAAATCTACTTTTACTTGCCATCTAACTTTGTTATGAAAAGTTAAGTATTTTAAAAGAAGCCACGACTGCAATTGTGCATTTAAACGAGAAGATTAATTATTAAAGATGAACTTTAATAGATTGACCTGGTTGCCATAAGAGTGAAAATAATTAAATTGTTCTGAGATACCTTTCTCTGTGGAGTTTGCATGTTCTAACTGTGCATGTGTTGGTTTGCTCCAGGTACTCAGGTTTCCTCCCATAGTCCAAAATAACATAGGTGTGTTTCTGTCAGTATGTGTTTGTCTGCCTCTCTGTATTTGCCCTGTGACGGACTCTCGGATTCACTAACATTTAGCTCCAGTCAAACAAAACACAGTTACACGCACAGCTTTTTTGGCAATTTTGGACTCACTAATTAACTTTAAATGCTTCAAATGTTGTTTTTAGCCTTTTTCAAGAATCCACATGGGGAGAATATACAAACATCTCTAGGTGCTTCAGCTTATTCCCACAAACTAAAAACAAGCCTGTCAGTCATATTGGTGAGTAGAAAATACAAAAAGTTTGGATGAGATTGGAATGATGACTACTGGTTGGAAGATTGTGAAAATTGTGATAACATGTGAAGCCCATTAAAAGACATAAGCGTGTCTTTGTAAGTCTGCATAAAGAAAGGAAAATGTCATATTGTCACTAATTACACCTTGTCACTCCTGCTGAATTTAAATGTGTGTCTCTGTACGTGTGTGAGTGGTACGATTGATTGACAGCAGTCCACTTTTATGTGTTTAATTAACTGGGCCTTGCTCTGCTTTCATACTTTTTGCGTCTTGCCTTTTACCTGCACCATCTTCTCCTGCCTCCATTTCTTTTACCCAATGAAGTGAAAGGCTTTGCATCACTCTGTTAGCCGCTGTCTTAGCCGTTGAGTCTCTTCATAAAACAGAAATATGTAGTGGCTCGGACCAAAGCCATGACCAAATAAAATCCAGCCAAGTGTCTTCTAGGGAAGCCATCCATTCACATCATAAAAATGGCTCTTTATTTGTGTTTTCAGTCCGTCAGTCTGTTGTTGGCCGTTTGACTCGTCTTAGGTACAGGGATATCCTCCCTCTCCATAAATCCCACCCTCATCCATCCTCTCTTTTTTTCTCTCTTTATCTCTGTCTCTCATTGTCGTCTCCTTGAGTGTTTCATGGTGCATCATGTGAGATTTATTTCCAAATATACTGTTGCAAAAGGTACTGTGTGACTTCTTGTTTTGAAGAGGGATTTACTCCCCGTTAAGAAGAGTTATGTACACTGAGGCGTTTTACACCCTGACTCTTGGTAACAGGATGTTCCTGACATATTTCACCAGGGCCTTCGCCTAATCCACATATCAATCCACAGCCTAGAAACACTTTCACACACATTTACAGGAGAGGAAAGAGATCTGGTCTGACAGCACAGTTTTCACGCCTCAAGTGTGTTTGCGTTAATAAATTTTGCTTTGTGAATTATATTCAGTTAAAAAAAAGACACTTTCTTTTCCTTTTAAGTGAAATTAGAGCAACTAAAACACATCAAAAGCTGTTAACACAGTCATCATGAGTAGCTGTTCCAGTTTTAGTATAATTCAGAAGTTTTTACCTTGTACTATTATGTTTATTAGGTGACTGTTTTTGGACTTAACTTTTTTTGAAACATTATAGCGTATTTTAAAACTGTAACTCTCACGGGTGTTTGATAGAACATTATAACATTATAACATAGTTGTATATATTCAAAATCTATCAACTCACTCACTCAGAATTCTGTCATTTACTGTTACTTTAAGTGCTATTCTTTTCAGAATAGAAGTTTGGTTTATCATTTCTTATTTTGACATAATCACATTTTTCTGAACCATTACTAAAATGATAGATTCTGACCATTTGGTTGATTTTCTCAACACATTGCTGTTGTTAGTTGATTTCAACAAATTCCACATATGTTAATACATGTGTGCATATGTGTCTATATTTTGTGCATATTTCTCACTGACCAGACTTGCATGGCCTTGTTGCTTTCTTTTATTTGTGAACACACTTTGGTTTCCATGTCATCACATGCTGTGAGCAAGACAACTAACCTCCAAATGCTGAGGTTTTCTAAAACTTTGTAAAAAGTTGTAAAGCCTGTCTCAAGCGAAAACATTGGAGCACCTGATCTGCTGGACACGAGCTTAAATATTTATGGAGTAATGGGTAAGAATCAAAATAATTTTTACTGCTTTTACTTTTTTATTTTTCTTGTGGTAATGTCTTTTGCGTGTGGATGTTATTTGCCAGTACATTTAAAGTTACTAACAAAGCTATGTCATACACTGTCAGTGTCATTCCACTTGTGTCTACAAGTGGAAAAACGGTGGTGAAACTGTGCAGATGTCAAAAGTGAGGTGACATCATATGAACACAATAGTAGCTAAATTAAATAGGACTAAAACATTGCTACTGATACTTGATATTTGGAGCCACATGAGAAATCAAAAGGTTCTGTCTGTGAGTTACTGGCTTCAGATCAGACTGTAGTATTTCAACGATTGTGAAATGGATGGTCATTAACATTCAGACATTCATTATGGCCTGAAAACAAATTCCAGTCGTTGTGGTAATTCCCCCACTTGTCTCACAGCACCTTCAGCTAGCTGACCTTTGTAGCATTTTGTAATGCAGCGAACATTACGTGGGACATTGAAGACAAGAGGAGGAAATTACCCAACATGCCATCACACATACGGTGCTCTCTTGCACGACCTTTGATATTTACTGTTCAGAGAGAAGAATCCACACATTAGTGAGGTGGTGACCTCTGGGGCCATTTTCTCAAGCCCTCAGGCCACACTGGCTGATAAAATTAGGCTCCCCGCAGCCCCTTTTCACAAATGAACCATGTAATACCAGTGTGAACTTTTAAAAATACAAACGCATTCTGCATAGAACAGAGAGAACGGCCACCAGTATTGCCATTTACATCTGACTGCCTAATGACAGCTATGATAACTTTATATGTATGGTAAGATTATCCCTTTTTCCTCTCTCAATTTCTCCTCCTATTTTCATCAGAACTTGTTGGTGTTCTTCTCTAATATTTCTTCTTTGTAAAAATGTCCAAATCCTTTCTTGAAAAAGAAAATTCTGACCACGCAGATGAACTCACTGACTCTAATTCATGTTGCTTTTTATCTTGAAATGAATTTTTTTTAAGACTCAGTTTTCGATTCCCCTCTGTAGCTTCTGTCTTCTCTCCTTTTCTCTTCCCATTTCTCTGTCTCTCTCCTCAGGCTGTGTATCGGGGCTCTGTGTTAATGACAGTTGACAGATAGTTGAAGGGCACGGGCTGCTCCCTGTCAGCCCTGTTTTGGACTCATAATTATTTCACCAGTGTCACATCACTGTCACCCTCGCCTTCTTTACACTGCCTCGCACACACACACAGATCCCGCCCACCCGCCTTGCCTGCTGAGCCTTGAGGAAAGGAAGCGAGTGTGTTTCTGTACGTGTGTGTGTGTATTCATGCACGCCCCCGTCTGGCTGTCACTCGACCTCAGAGTTGGCCGTTTCCCTGCCAAGACAAGCAGCGCTGCCACACGGGAAGCGTCGCCCTGCATGCTCGTCTCAGTGGTAACAAACCAGAACCACAGCCTTGTGGCAGTGTGTTGGCGTGGTGGAAGGTGACTCTCCAACTGGATGCAAAAATGTCAGGGCAAGATGTTCGACAATCAGTGGTTGCAATCTGCATGAGAGGAAAGTCGGGATGGATTTGTGCAGACTCATAGGTGAAGCCTGGCCTGAAAACTTTTATCAGAGCAGCAGAAGTGATGGACAGCCTCAAGCGTTCACTGTAATTTTAAACTACAACTCCATCATTTCATTTAACCCTTGTGTTTTTTTTTATTTTATTTTCAATTAATCACATTGCTTTGTGTTTTGTGTATTTTTTTTCCATATTGGTTTTAGTTTTTACTATAGTGCAATAGGGCTGAGGAAATCCAGTTAAAATCTGAATTTTCTAACATGAATATAAATTGTTGAATGCGTGAAACTTAAAAAATGACATCACCAGTCACTTATGTGTCGTTTTCAGCCATCATGTTGTATAAATATGGTTCATGATTTAGACATTGCAGGTGACTTAAAGCTGACACAACAGTGTTCAAATCAGCAGGACTCCTTGGTGTGAATTAGATTATTAAACAAGAATGCACAGGAATGTCGAGACAAAACTTTAAGATGTCAAAATGTCTCAAATTAAATCAGTGATAGTTAATTGAAATGTGTTTATTTACAGTCACAGATGCAACTGGTGATGCAAATTTTAGAAACATAAATAGAAAGTAAGATCCCACTGACAGGCCAAAGAATAAAAAAAAAAATATTGATCAAAAGTTTGGACTTTGATCTTCTTTTCATGATTGATTTTGAATCCATCAAATTTCTCTTTGTGATAATCCTGATAATCGTGTCCTCCACACACTGAACAATAAAAAATAGCCTCAAAGTCACTGACAACTTGGGGGAAATGACCAGTTTGTAATCTCGCTTTAAGCTACGTATAAATACATCAGACCACACAATAAGGAAACAGCCTCGTAACTTCACAACAATAACAACCATGCGGACAGAAAGAGTTGCATAAAAGCTGGAAACTGAAGAAGGATTAAAAAAAATGTGGAGTGTAGGTGTCAAAAAGACAATCTGAGAACAAAGGTAAGAGGACAACGTGTCTGTGTGACAGTCACAGAGACATCTGAGGTAAAGAGGAAGGAGATAAAAATTGAAGATAAGAACAGAATCGAGGAGAGAGTGAGAGGGAGCACGCAGGATAGACAGAAAACGATCAATGATTTAAACAATAATGCAGCTCTCTGTATTCACTGTCACACTCTCACTCTCAGCCACCGTCAGACACACACAGAGGTCCACACTGTCCATCTGGTCCGTGCACCATCTTGAAGCTGTCTGCAAGGTGGCTTCACCTTTGTCTTTCTCCTCAAGCACCCCCACCACCACTACCCTCCCTCTTCTATTTCTCTCTTCACCCCAATCTGTCTGACTTTGTTAGTGACACCATCATGCCACCATCAAGTCGCTTCTCCTCATCTTCATCCGTCTCCTCTTGTATCTTCTGCACACTGTGAACATCTTCACTTGTGTTTTTCTTTTTGATTGTGTCTATTTTAAAAATAAAGAAAACACACTCTCCTCTTGAAATATTGAAAATTGCTTTCTTAAAACCAATTTCATAGCAAACACTGCTCTATTTTTCCGCACCTAGCCCAATCGCAGAGCCACATTGTCAGTGTGAAACTCTTTCTCTCATTCCCTCTCTCGTCGCCTGCCCCGGTCTTTCCTTCTCCGCCACTTCCAGCTTTCTGTTTAAATTAAGGTGAGCTGACAAACAAATTAAATCTGTCACATCCTGTTTGCATGAACCAGACGGGAAGTCAATATTGTCAGCCATGTTGGTTAGCCCGAGTTCTAATCACACTTCAGTGCCATGGCAACGGGGAGGAGGGGGAGGGGCCGAGGGGGAGACCCACATCTCAGATCTGTCCACCTTTTCTATTGGAGGGAGGTGTCCCCTGACTGTAATTAGGACCTTTGCTTTTTAATTTCTATGGGCACCTTTGTTCTTCCAAAGATTTAGATTCAGATTTTTTTTTTTTTTTTTAGGTTATGCAACATTACTCTATTTTTACTGTCGGCACTGCAAGCCATCACAACTTCTACTATAGTTTTACGATTTTCCTGCCTGATTCGAACTAGTATGCCACAGTGAATGTCGTTACGTGACCCATTGTGGTATCAGGGTTCTGTGATGATAAATATAAATCTGAAATCGATAAATAAATGAATCCACACTTGTAGAATTAGATGACTACACGTTTTCATAAATTGCATCTCAGCTATGTTAGCCTGGAAGGAAACTATTAATATGTCTGTTAGTTTTTGAGCAGGACCAGTGTGCCAGGCGAAGAACCTATTGGACTGTCAGCATCAAGAACATGATGTGAACATGAAAACAAGAGAAAACCCAATTTGAATGATTATATTGAAGAAAAAATGCATATCGATGCTTATGTAATGGCTTGCTGGACCTAAGTTTTTATTCCAGTTGAAAAACATTAGAGATTTAAAATACCTCATGAAAGTATAACTTCACAACTAAACATATGTGCATGAAAGTGTGTGGTTGACGTTAAAGACTGGAGGACAATAAGGAGCAATATTAGATTGTCAGGTTGAGATCTTCTGAATATATTTTTTCGCTCCTTGAGGCAATTTGCTGTAGATTATCTAATGTATCTCAAACTTAAAAAAAATATATCTTTCACATGGATTGGACTTTCTGTGCTTGACAATTAGACATGTGAGGGGAAAAAGGCTTTTTCATAGATCATATCCAGTAAGGGCCAGAAGTCACTGCAGTCTTATGTCTTTAGCCTGACTGTCAAATCAATGCACACCTCTTTCTTC
>OMNM01004655.1:22091-46512 GCA_900302745.1 Parablennius parvicornis | reverse complement strand
GAGGGTTTTTTTTTTTTTTTTTTTTTAATCAAATAGCAACAGTGGAGCATTACAATCAGTCCCTGATTAAAAGTTTACAAAAATCAGCAGTATGCTAACAAGGTATTTATTATTTCTTCAGTTTTAGACCTTTCTAGGCGAGAGCGGCCCTGGCCTTCACTAATCAAACATATAATTTGCTCTGAAACAACCAATTTTTTTTTTTTTTTTTTTTTTTACTTAATCTAACCTATGGCCTAATCAATGAATCCCTATTTGGTTAAAAGATATACAGCTGCCACTGTAAATAAAATAAAATAAAAATGCTGATATCCTTCAGTACAAAGACGTTTTTAAGCAATGACCCTCTTTCAGAGGGGTGATTTGAGTTGTTTTTGTTTGTTGACAGGGTTACCAAGGTCTGGTGGATGGAGGGGACAATATCCGCCCTGCTACTTGGGAGAGTGTATCAATGATGCTACAGCTGGTGAGCACGAACACCCAAAGCAAAAACATGTTTTGCTCATTGTTTATTATCCTTATTGTTTTTACCTGGCAATCACACCGTCAAAGTGTAACTCAGCAGTCCCGTGGGTCAGTGGTCACTTAAATGGCAAAGATCAGAAATAACTAAACCTAAATAACCTCAGACATGAGCGCTAAGGTTCAGATAACCATGCCACCCTTGTCATGTTTGATTTCTTGTGGCTCTTCTTTGGAAGTGAAACTTCTCTGCCTTGCCTGACAACAGGGTGGTACTGTGATTGGGAGTGCTCGCTGTCAGGACTTCCGGACCAAGGAAGGCCGCACAAAAGCAGCCTGTAACCTGGTCAAGCTGGGCATCACCAACCTGTGTGTGATCGGAGGCGATGGTAGTCTGACAGGTGCCAATCAGTTCAGAACAGAGTGGAGTGAGCTGCTGGCAGATCTGGTTAAAGCTGGTAAGAGCCACGCCTTCAAAACTCACGAGTTCAAGCAACAGAGCATACAGGAAAGCTTGTTTTGACACATGATCTGCTATGATGGTGTCTTATGTATCATTGCACAGGGAAGATCACAGAAAATGAAGCAAAATCCTCCTCCCACCTTAATATTGTTGGTATGGTGGGCTCCATTGACAATGACTTCTGTGGAACCGATATGACCATTGGCACTGACTCTGCACTCCATCGCATCATAGAGATAGTTGATGCCATCACCACCACTGCACAGAGGTATACATATTGGCAATTTATCATTCATCTACATGACTGATGGGCTTAGCAGTTGATTGATCTCAATATGTGGGACTCTTAACTGAACATGTTTTATTTTGCAGTCACCAGAGGACTTTTATCCTGGAGGTGATGGGCAGACACTGCGGGTGAGTCGAACTTGTGTTAGCATTGTATGAGAGTCTGCATGAATCAAAGTAGTGTCTTCAGGCACATTTTAGCTACCCACTTCCAACATTATCCATCCATCCATCCATCCATCCATCCATCCATCCATCCATCCATCCATCCATCCATCTTGTATACCGCTGGGCCGTGGAGCCAGTCCCAGCTACTATGGGCGAGGGCATGATACCTCCTTGAAAGGTCCATTACAGGACAAACGCAGAGAGACAGGCAACCACACACTCTCATTCGCACCTATGGGTAATTTTGGTTCACCAGTTTACCTCACAAGCAAGTTTTTGGAGTGTGGGAACAAAAGGACTCTCACGCACTCATGGGGAGAACATGCCAAGTCCACACAGAAAGGCCCTGCTGGTATTTGAACCCATGATATTCTCGCTGACAATTACAATTGGCTCCTACCAGTGCTAAACTTTGCTCAACTGTGTAGTCTTTGTGTCAACTATGTTAATTTAATTTAAGGCAATTCCACCAAACTGTAATTTACTTTGATGTCAAATGTTATGCTTAGGATATAAAATCTCACTATCGGACACCATCTATAAAAGATATGAATATTTGTCTCCAGCTACCTGGCTCTGGTAACCGCTCTGGCCTGTGGTGCTGACTGGGTTTTCATCCCAGAGATGCCCCCAGATGATGGATGGCAGGAGCATCTCTGCAGACGACTGATAGATGTAAATATCCCTCTCGAACTTTTCAAGTTCATGTTCGGTTTGGCCTTATCTGATGTCATTGAAGATATGTGATTTTATCTTTAAGTTACACTCTGTCTGTTACAGCAAAGAGGCCGTGGCTCCCGTTTGAATATCATCATCGTTGCAGAGGGAGCTATGGATCGCGATGGTAAACCCATCACGTGTGACATAGTCAAACAGGTCAGTGCTGTCCAGTATACTACTACATCAAGAATCCTGTCATTGTCCTGCTGACTGCTCAATATCAATCTGTCTGTCCAGCTGGTATCAAAGAAGCTGGGCTTTGACACTCGTACCACCATCTTGGGCCACGTGCAGAGAGGAGGAACACCCTCTGCCTTTGATAGGATTCTGGTAATATCCTTCATATATAACATTTACATCTATTGTACATAATAAACCACAAACATTTACTGTTGTAGAAGTCATTGCTAGTGTAAAAAATAATTTTTTGCCCTTCTGCTCTCTTGTTCTGATTCAGGCGAGCAGGATGGGTGTGGAGGCTGTTATGGCTCTACTGGAGGCCACACCAGACACTCCTGCTTGTGTCGTCAGCTTGTCTGGAAACATGGCCGTCAGGCTGCCTCTCATGGAGTGTGTACAAGTGGTTGGTCAATATCTTTTACCTTCTAAATTCTTCATTGCACACAGTTTGAATGAGGATTGCATTATTGATGGTGATCCAAATAAATGAGATAAAAACATTTCTCTTCATGCATATCAACATTTCAACTGTTTTTTTCCCTGCTTTGCTTTTTTATATCAGACAAAGGATGTAACAATAGCCATGGCTGAGGGGCGTTATGAAGATGCAGTGAAACTCAGGGGAAAGTGAGGCATCGATATTATAGTCTTTATCATTTAAATGTTTAATGTACTATGATGGAGCCTAAATGCCTCTACCTTGTTGCTGTTTCACATCAGGAGCTTTGAGAACAACTGGAACACCTACAAAATGCTGGCTCATGTGCACCCACCAGATACAAAGGTCAGGAACTACATTTATGCCACTTTGAGTCTAATTATCTGCTTCACAGTTATCAGTAATTACATACAACCTGTTGAAAATGTTCTTTTTTCTTTTATCATCAGAGTAATATCAACATTGCCATCTTAAATGTTGGCGCTCCGTGTGCTGGAATGAATGCTGCTGTGCGTTCAGCAGTCAGGACTGGGCTCCTCCAGGGGCACCAAATGCTGGCAGTTCATGATGGTTTTGATGGCTTGGCTCATGGAATGGTAAAGTCTTTACATGCACTTAAGCAAGCTTTTATGTGGGTGCGGTGCTATCTTTTTGAATTTACCTGCTTTAGTGTGACAATCCATAGTCATGAGGGCATATCAGATACTGTGTCTCTGCACAGATTGAACCTATCGGGTGGTCCGGAGTGGCAGGATGGACTGGAAAGGGTGGATCGATACTGGGAACAAAAAGGTAGGACATTCAATCAACAGGGACACAATGATAAGACTACATGCTTCAAACTTTTTTGCACGTGTATGCATTTCGAGAGCGTATAAACAGTTATTATTACTTATGTGTCCTTCCTCTATGTTACAGGAGTGCACAAGTTATTTCAGTGCTCTAAGACAGGTTGTTGTTTGATAACTGTTGATAACTTGTTGAACGATGTATAAAATGTATACGACTTTTTTAGATTACATTACAGATGAGTATTTTGACTTATCCCGCATCATAAACAATAGTTTTACTAATGCTGAAATGACTCTAGTGAGGGGCAAAAATTCCTCTCGTTCGGGTTATTAGGATGCTGATGATTCAAATGATAAACATTAAAAATCTCTTCTTGTTCTGTTTTTCTGTCATGAAGAACCCTGCCACAGGAGTTTTTGGAGGAGATAAGTCTGAACATCGCGAAGTTCAATATTCATGCGTTGATCATTATTGGAGGCTTTGAGGTGAGTACGCTCATGGTGTTGTTGGCAGACTGAGAAATTCATATTTACAAACTCATGTTTATGACCATGCGAGTCATTCATCACGTACTACTTTGCTTTGTCCAGGCATTCACTGGTGGTTTGCAGATGGTGCAAGCGAGGGAGAAATATGAGGAACTGTGCCTTCCGATTGTTGTTCTTCCTGCCACTGTGTCCAACAATGTTCCTGGATCTGATTTTAGTGTTGGCACAGACACGGCCCTCAACACCATAACAATGGTAAAGTTATTTTTGAAACCACACAGACACACATCCTAAAACTGTCATACCTGATACACTTTTCATTAGTACATTTGCCTTGTTGCAGACCTGTGACAGGATCAAGCAGTCTGCAGCTGGAACCAAGAGAAGAGTGTTCATTGTTGAAACTATGGGGGGATACTGTGGTTACCTGGCAACCATGGCTGGCCTGGCATCAGGAGCTGATGCAGCCTATGTCTATGAGGACCCTTTCAACATTCATGATCTAGAGGTCTGTATGTCTCCTCATGAATGTGCAGTAAGGAGGAACCTATGAGATGTCATACTTTAGTGAGGGATGGCTGAATATTCGTATATCTTGAAGGTAAATGTGGAACATCTGGTGGAAAAGATGAAGACTACAGTGAAGAGAGGACTCATTCTGAGGTTTGAAGGGATTGGCATTATTTATTCTATCAACAATAGCACAGGTGTTTTGTTCACAAAGAGGTAATAGTATTCTTTTTATTATACTTTTTTTTTAGGAATGAGAAATGCAATGCAAACTACACCACTGACTTCATCTTCAACCTGTACTCAGAAGAGGGCAAGGGTATCTTTGACTGCAGGAAGAATGTCCTCGGACATATGCAGCAGGTGTGCTACTCAATTCGGCTTTTACCATTGGAGTTTTTCTTTGTGTTGTTCACTGAATCATAATTTGCCGCTCTTTTCAAGGTCATAAAGGTATTATCAACTCTTTTGCATTATTAGGGTGGAACACCCAGTCCCTTTGACAGGAATTTTGGCACAAAGATGGGGATAAAGTCTGTTCTTTGGTTGACTGACAAGCTGAAGGAGTGCTACAGGCATGGTGCGTACTCGCTTTCAAATTGTTCTGGTAACTTGTGCTTTCCTGACCGCATGTGGTCCCTGTGCTCATATATCCTCCTTCTGCACTCAAACTTCTAGGTCGCATCTTTGCCAACTCTCCAGATTCAGCCTGCGTGTTGGGCATGAAGAAAAGAGCTTTGGTGTTCCAGCCTCTTGCAGAACTTAAAGAAGTCACTGACTTTGAGTGAGACCTCATTTCATGTTTCCGGTTCATTAATTTTTCGCCTACTCTCATGAAGAATAGTTCACAAAACCTGAAGTTACCTTGAAGGTTTTAACTGTCCATTCATTTTGAACACAAAACCTCAAAATTATTAGTATGATCAGTGGGTTATTAGATCTCATTGTACTGAATAGTAAATTATCAATCCTACAAATGTGAGTAGTGGTCAGGCAATTATGTCTTAATAATGTTTATGTAACAATAAGACATGGCAATATTAATATTATCCAATATGGGTCATATGATGTGACTAAAACAGAAAGTTGAAGTTTGAAACCAATTTCACATCATACATAAACATACATTTATAGTAATATGACTAAATTTCCCGGGCTATATGACGTTATCTCCTGAAATGTGAAATACAAGGTTTTAGGTTTTTGTTGTAAACTGAAAGTATGGAGCCTGTTTGCCCCCTAGTGGTGTGAAATGATCTATTGCAGCTTCAATACCAAACTTTATGAATAATTTTCTTGCATTGACTTAAAAAATAATTGACCTTGTTGTTTGTACTTTCTTTGTATCCCCTCTGCAGACATCGTATTCCAAAGGTCCAGTGGTGGCTAAAGCTGAGAGACATTCTGAAAATCCTGGCCAAGTACAATGTCAACCTGGATACCTCTGAAATGGCTTCACTGGAACATGTCATAAAGAAAAGGGGCCTTTAGTGGCTTCCTGCCGTGATTATTCAGAAATGGACATGGTCTGACTGTCTTAATTTGAAGCACTTTGTAATGTTTGATTGAGCACAATGCGATATCAATAAAGTAATTTATGAAGAAGAAAAAAAAATGCCAGTCCCGAACTGATTGCTTGTGAAACAGACATTGGTTTATTCATTGGATTGCAGTTTGTATAGTGGGGTGTTCTACTTACAGATTCCATTCACTGAAGCTAATTTGTCATTGTAGTTGTAGTGATTTTAGTCATTTGTATCACTCAAGTCCCTACTTTTTATTTCGATATGTCATGCGTTTGACTTTCAGTTCCAGTTTAGATCTAAGGGTTAAATACAGATGAATGAAATTGGTATAAAAAGTCAAAAGACTGGCTCCTTCAAGCTAGTTGATTTCATAATAAATTAAATCCTTCATGCCCATGGGCAGTGAACACAAAACAAGCAAGTTTATTTTTAACTATTAATCATGATTTTGATAACTAAGTATGGTGGTGAATAAGACAAAAAGTCCTTCCAGGTAAAGCATACTTAGTTTTGAAATTTTATTAAAACATAATAATTAGCTTCAACACTGTCTGATTGGAAAGTTTTTTATAGGGTCAATATATCACTATTGAATACAGCAACATTGTGTGCATGTGTGTTTGCGCATACTCATTTCATTGCAGTTTAAGTGAAAACTGCTGCAATTTCAGATATAACTGTTGTATTATTTGGTTATTTGACCTTTGTATTAATGGTTAATAAAACAAATGTGTTTTCATGTATCCTGAAATTCTCAAAGTGAAACAGCTGCTGACTATTTCTTGGTGTCATTTGAACACCTGACAGGGGAAATCTATGTTGGTGCCCTGTAAAAAGAAGAAAGAAAGAAAGAAAGAAAGAAAGAAAGAAAGAAAGAAAGAAAGAAAAAAGAAAGAAAGAAAGAAAGACACACAGACAGACAGACAGACAGACAGACAGACAGAAAGAAAGAAAGATTTATCATTATTTGTTTACTTCACAAATGTCAAATAGATATTAATGTTTCTTTACTTTGTAATGATTCGCCTTTTCTATTTTAATCAGATTTTTTTAATGTTCTCAATAGGAATGATTTCATTTATTTCAGAAAAAAAAGTTTTTACGACACTGTAAAATAATTTCTCTCTGGGATAAAGAAATTATTTCTATTCTATTCTATTCTATTCTATTCTATTCTATTCTATTCTATTCTATTCTAATTTTGCTGTATGGGAAAATAAAACTACAGTACCCAGAATTCCATTCGTTTCCTTGCTCTGCTGTGATTGGATAGCGTATCTTTCAAAACCGCGGCGCGGCATTTCACTGCCTTACGACTGAGAGCTGTACGCACAATTTCAACCTTTGAAAACCTCCGCCACAAACGCCCAGATGGCTGTTATTAAAGACGAAGAATCTACCGTTGATCTCCTGTAGCATCCATCTTTCTTCAATAAATCTCGGTCGCTTCAGGTAAGTGGCAGTTGATTCGCTATGTCCGTTACCCGACATGATGTGATGTGTCATCTCGTGTCGTATCGTAGCTATGGTAAAACTCACGGTATATCCTAAATTGTCAGTGTCCGGCACTTTTGTGAGATGAACGCGATTTACTGACTGCGCTGCACAAATATTCTTTAATAAGCGCACACATTGGCCGATCGCATAGAGCTTATTGGTTACGGTAGCAACCGGTAGCTGGTGCAAAGGTGAGTCAACCTCAGGTGGTTTGTCCTCTACAGCTGACGACATGAAGTGTTTGAAGGTGGAAGAATACATCCAGCGAACTGCTTCTGGAAAAGAAACTGCACTTTTGTTTCAGGAACTTGAGGTGAGCACAACCACACAGTATTTATCACAGAAAAAAAACATTACAAGTGCGTGCTATACTCCCAGAACTGTCATCACTACAGTAAACCGTGCACCCATACTTATTGTGTTGGAAATATTTTAAATTTATTTTCCAGACATATTTGAAGCGTCGACCTGGCCTTCAGTGTCGTACGCTGTGTGACAGAGTCATCAGAGCCTGCCACCATCAGCTGGGAGTTGGATCCCTCCACTTGGACCACATCAGTCAGTTGGTGAAGCTGGTCGAGATCTCCCTTCATGGCTTTGATATTTGTGCACCACTGGTTCCCCAGAGCCATCCGCTCTACATGGAAAAGATTGTTTTCCATATTGTCAAGAAACTTTGCTCCCTAGAAGTTTATCCTCTCTGCAGCCGAGTGGCAGAGCTACTTCACAGCAGGCTTTCCTCAGTGCAACAGGTAGGCACCAGTTCTCCACAAGATCTAATGTTCACTTTTTGTCTATCCAACGCCCACAATGCAGAATTAACTTCAATTAGGTTTTTCGTGGTCTGTAGGTTGAGGAGGACTACCACAATCTTGTGCGGAGCTGCTTTTCTGTGCTATGGAACGGACTAAACTCTACCAAAGATGGGACCAACCTGAATTCACGGGACAAGCTACACTATCGAATGCAAGCTTTGGTCTTCCTCTTGTTGTTGGACACAGACGGTGCAAATCAGCCTTTACCCAAAGCTCCTGTATATGCAATAGATGTCATCACTGAATTTCAGAAAAGCTGTGGCGAGGTCACAAAGGAGGATGCCCTTTTTCTTCTCCAGGAAATGCGTACAAGTTTTGATAGATGTTGGGCCAGCAGTCAGCGCGGTGAGGTGGATGGATCTGAGCTGTTCAGAGAGACATCGAATGTTTACGCTATTTCTGAAATGGTATTGATCGTTGTGAAGGTACTTTGTAAAGCAGGCCACTACAATATGGCCTCCACCTTCCTACATGAAATTGAGAGCAAGATCTCGGACTGTGATCACTATCGTTCTACAGCACTGGTGCTTGGCAAATGGGCAGTCAAAATTCATTCAGCAGCACAAACTGGTAAAGAAGATGGCCAGGCTTTCACTGAATGTGCTAGAGCCGTGAGGTCTCTCACAACTAAACTAGAAGACAACGAGTCCCATGCCGTCTCAGAAGGTTGCAGTCTCGTGGTGTGGGCTGTTGAAAGTGGGAACAACAAAGGTCTAAGTGGACCTGTGCTTTTGGCCTTGTTTTCTTTTCTGGAGGAACATCAAGAGTGGATATTAAATATTTTAAAACAGGTTAGTTTAGCTATTAATCAAGAAATATGTGAAAATATGAGAAATTTATAATTCCCATTTACTACTAAATTCTTTTTCAGAACTCAGCATGCCAAACCGAGGCCAGCAGACTGCAGAAGGCCCTTTGCTTCAGTATTTACCAAGGCTTGGTGTTTGCATATGAGAGCATGCTGGCTTCACAGGTTGGCACTATTGTGAAGTTGAAACCAGTTTCTGAAGCTTTAGTTGTACCTTTAACATTACTGATTGTCTTTTGTTGTACAAAGCTCGGGAACAGTGACACCCTGGACAGAGTGCTGCTGTACTGCCAAGCCACAACTGGACTGATGGTGACCACACTGCGCAAGCTGTGCAGTGAAAACCTTGTGGTCAAAGCAGGTGAATAAATACTGTACCATCGCAGTTGTTGATTCACTTGATGTTTGTTTTTTTTCCCCTTGCACTGCAACCTATATGCTTTTAAATAGTAATTATGTGTGCATGAAATGTGTCTTTTTAGTGGTTGCTGTGAGCAACTTGGCCTGCGGGTTGTACAACCGTCATCTTTATGACCAAGCCTTCAGTCTTGTTGAGATCGTCGGCAGGGACCTATTCAAGAATTGCCCAGAGTCTCTTTCTGTGGATAGGGTGGGTAAATCCATTGCTAATTTTACAAACTTTGTTTAAAGATATTCTTTCAAAAAAAAAAAAAAAATGTTTTAAAATAATGAGGCAAGGAGGCTTTGTTCACAATTTGTATGCCTTGTTTTACATTTGCTTGTATAATGGTAAAATGTTGGTGTTGGCTGAAATTGTGAAGCCAAAAAGTGTTCATGATATTGTTCATATTGTCGACATCCAGCTGAGTCGACCCTTCATGCTGGCTGTGCAAACGTCTCGACGGGCTGGAAAGTTGGAGCGAGCTCTCGACTGGGTGATCCTGTGGCTGAGGGCTCTTGGGGACAAGGTCACTGGTCACATGGCTGAACCCGTCTCTCTGTGGGTGAAAACAAAAACTGATGCAACCCGAAGCTCCGAGGATGACATACGGCTCAGGTACAGATCCGTGTTGTACGATTAGTTTGATATTTATGCATGCATGTCTAATTTAAACGGATCCGTCTTTGTCTTATGCCATCATGACTCCTGGAACAGAACATTACGAGATGGTTTTGGTCCCAATGCCCCCAATGAGCAAGTAATGCTTTGTCTCCTGGAAGAAGAGTTGCGTGCTTATAAGGAGGTGGCCGGTGATACCGCCCAAGAACGTTACAACACACTTTGTGATCTGTTGGACATCTGCAATGAGGAGAGTCTCCACACCCACCGGCGAGCTGTCTACCTCTGTGAAATGGCACAAGTGGTCTGCTTCCAGGATTTCAGTGAACAGACGGACTGGTGAGAACTTTTATCCACACCACTTTGATTTAATAGTGCGCCTTAAATGACGGCAAACATTTTCCTCTGTGCAACTAGATGTTTCCCTGAAGTTACTACAAGCTTCAAAATTGAGTCTGTAGGTCTACTGGTCCGACAACGAAGCCGCTTGTTGTCTGTGTGTTCATTATGTTTACTTGTTCCTACGCAGCATGGCGGTTGATTTTACCCATGAAGCTTTACGGCTTCTGGAAGAAGAAGGAGAGACTCCAGAGAACGCTGAGCGACTGAGGGATGACAAAGCCCATGCTTTCCTTTGGCTTTATATCTGCACTCTGGAGAAGAACCTTCAAGAAGTGAGCTCGATGCTGTGTTCATATATTTGAGCTGCAGCTTTTTATGACGTAGTTTATCTGTTTGTTCGTCACAGCTTTAGTTTATATAATAAAATTTTCCTTTGTGCACTGGAAAATTTAACTGGTAATTAACAAATGTATGTATAATATCTCTTTGCTCTTTCAATGCTGAAATTTATGATGTTTTAACTTTTTCTAATTTTTCTTTTGCCAGGCTATTGAGAATGATAAGCAACAGAAAGAACTCCGGGAGGAGGCACAGTGTAGGGCTAACCCTATAGGAAACAATGATTTTGATTATGAGGATAAACAGAAGACTCAAGACAGCAATATGGTCTATGAAGGCCTTAAATTCAACCTGGCTGCAGAGAACAGTAGGGAAAAAAACCTTTCTATTCAACCATCTTCAAAATGAAATTTTTTTTAAACTACAGTTTGGTTTGTTGACTATAAGATTCCATCTTAGTCATTCAGTTGGTCATTAAAATCTAAACTCAATTACTGTTTAACAATTCTCCCTTTCTGAAATTCACTTTTAAGAATTGTGTCAGCCGTTGGAAAGAGCGCTGGATGTCTGGTCCAGCCTTTTCGAGAAAGCAGACATGCCTTCTGTAAGGAGCCCCAAACAGACATGTAACTCCATTTCTGTGGCTGCTGCTCTGTTCAAACTCTTGGGAAAGGTAACAACGGTTATTTGATCACATTTTATGTTTCATCAAAGTGTTTTTGAAAAATTAAAAACATAATTCATGCGGTGCTGCCTGCTTTTTTGTTTATCACATTTTTATTTTATTTTTTTAAGCCGGTGAAGGCTTTGGAAGCTTACCGGCTTGTGACTGGTTTTTCGCGTCAACTCGCCGAAGCTCAGACTTGTGCTCGGTCCCTCTGTCAATCAGCCAGCCTCCTCCTGGACTTGGGAACCCCCGAACTGGCTCTGGTAATGCTGTTTCGTTGTGATTGACCCTCATTATGCAATGACTTTCTTTGAGTTCAGAATTTAACTGGGTCTTAACAGGTAATCATGTCATTTTATTATTTCCAGGCCCAACTTGAAGAAGCAGAAAAAATTCTGAGTTCGGAGACTCCTGCTGAGGGACAGTCTTCCCTCAGTATGCTGACTGTCCTGTTGAAAGCTCAGTACTATTACAGCGTAGGACAGGTCTGCAACATGTCGGCAGCATTTTTTTGTTTTGTTTGTGCAAGAGCAAGCTTTTATTCAATCGGCATTCTTCTGTTTGATCATAGGTGCACTGTGGCGTGCCTTACCTGTGTGAGGTGTTGAAAAGTGCGAGTGAGCAGAGACAGTCAAAGAGTTGGTATATGCTGCGTGCACAGGCCCTCCAGACTTGCAGCGCCTTTCTCAACCTGGATACATCTGAGCTTCCCCCAAGTCAGCGGAGCTGTATCACAGAGCATGGTTGGCAAAAGCTTTTTTTGCCTCGTGTAACAACGCACATTGTATTTTATTCTCTTTTTTTCACAATTGCTGCAACGTGCTAATGACAACCTATGTTTTGTATGTCTCAGGCATCAATGCGCCAGACACGGCCCTGTATAAGAGTTTGAAACTTCTTTGCAGCCTGCTAGTCACTTTAGTGGGAAAGGGCCTATATGGGACCTGTGGCAGTAACTCAGATGTGCGCTTCATTGATCAGGGTACGTTTGTTCAACATTTTATAATGATGCACCTGTAACGCTTGTGATGTGTGTTGTTTCACAACTGTCTCTCTGGTCTGTGAGCAGGTGATAATGTGGTGCTGAAGTGGCAGCTGCTCTCCGAGCTGTTGAACTGTTCTGTGAAGATGGTGGCGATGAGGAGCGCTTGTGGGGCCATTAATGATGCCAGACTCCAATGTCTAGAAGCCTTGAAACTGGCCATCAAGCTGCAAGCCCTCAGCCAGTATGTACACGTTAAGTATATCGAGTTTGATTGTAATAATCGGCAGTGGCGTTTTTTTCGGCTTTGATCTCATGTCATCATAAAATTTCACATCTTTAGAATATAAACTAACATCATATTTGCATAGATGTTAGTTTATAGTTCATAAAATTTTGCTTTTTAAGCTCTTCGCAAAATGTGACATGAATATACTACAGTTAAACAGGTGACCATTTAGCAGTGATCTAATGATTACAGGTGCTTGTTATGAGAGAAAATTCAATATGTGTCTTTGTTGTTTCAGATGTGCCGAGCTGTTGGTAATAAAAGCCGAGTTGGAGCTGATGCAAGGGGAGAAGGAAGAATGTATGAGTGATTTAGACAAAGTCGGACACCTCCTGGATATCTGCACAGGTCTGTTAATGTAATAAAATTGTTTTTTATTTCTTTTTGGGACTTTTTCTAAAATCGCGTCAACAGTCTAAAATTGTGAAGATCCCCAGTCCAAAATTTCAGGCTTGTAGTGCAATTTTTTTTATATATATATATATATATTTATATATAATTGATATTTACATTTTGTTTTGTATATCGACCTGTAAGGTGGATTTTATAGTAAACCAATTCGCATGAACGTTTTTTGGGTTCATCTCTTCTTGGAAGCTCTCTTTCACATGTGAAACATGCTTGTAGTGTGCAGCAATGCTTTAATTGAAAAATAGCAGAATATATTCTGTGAAGCTCAGCAGTAACATGTGGAAACCTTTCTTGTCTTGTTTAAAGCTCCACTTTTTGAGGTGTTCACCGAACATGGCATGCATGACTCATCCTTTGTTGTGGATAAATTTGCAGTTATTTGCGTTACTCAAAAAAGCAAATGGCCATGCGCATGCCACAAGGTTGAGCTGAGAAGGCTCTTGTAGTCCAAAGTCTACTTTCACAAGTAAAAGCACACAAACGCCTTCTCTTTTCTGTTTCCTTAGATGTTTCTGATCAAGCCCGGAAAGCAGGTGTGAAAATCAAACCAAGAAAAGGCCGTCCAGTACAGAGACCTCAGTCTCCCATTCAGACCACAGAGGATGAATTAAAGGGCATTTTGAATGTCCGATGGTTTGCTAAAGAACCTGTAGTGAACGAGCTGGGCTCCTCTCCACCTCTCAAAGCTCGGCCTCGCCGCTGGCTCGCTTCCCTTACTCATGCAACAGACTGTCGGTGCCCCTGCTGCTCCGAGCCAAACCTGGGCCGTGCCACTGCTCGCTGGGCTGCCGCACAGGCTGATCTTGTTCTTCAACTGGATCCCAATGAAGCAAATGTCAGTTCAAAGCTTCACCGGGCAACATTATCTCGCTGCAAGAGTGTTTCTATGAAACTTGTGGCACAATTATCAAAAATGTTTCCTCTCAGAAATCCTCCCAAAGGCCTCTTGAAGCTCTCCTTGATGCAGGACCTTGTGGCCAGTGTTTACCTGCGTATGGCCCTGATTGGACTGCAACCAAAGCAGGACAAAGCCTGTGCTGTATCGAAAATACTGGAAACTGGCCTAGGATTTGTTGATTCGTCACCCTCTCCTGTGCTAAAACCTGTACAAGCGGGGCTTATGGCAACCAAAGCTATTGCCTCATTGATGACCTTGGCTGCAAGACAGGGATGTACCCCGCAGGAAGTTTTCTCCAATGCATGGACTTGGAATGCACCCAAAGTAAGGAAAAAACTCAAATCGCACCAGAAAACAGTTCCAACCTCACTGATGGTGAATAAGCCAAAACGTGCCATTAAAAAAACAGATTTGATGGACAAAAACAAGAAGGTAAAGGAAACCAAGGCAGTGAAAAGCTCCTTAAACAAAGACGCTCATCTTGTTCCGAAAACACCAGTAGCCACCCAGAGCTCTCATGGAGAGCATGGCTGTTTTGACTTCAACACCATTGTACCTACTTTCGTTTGTACACCTGTCCAGAAGGTCAAAGGTGCTTCCTCTGTGCAGAAAGCACCAAAAACTGCTTCGAAGTTGCAGTTTCATGTTTATGAAGAGTTGTCACCAGGTCAAGAAAAAGTCAAGCCTGTGCCTGCAGCCCCCAAACGTGTGAGGAAATCCCGTTTCTTGGTAGGTTTGGCAACTTAACTTGTTTAGTTGGTTTTTTTTGGGGGGGGGGGTTATTTTTTAAATATGCCGTCTTTATTTTAATGTAAAATCATATTTTTATACAGGTGGACTTCAGTGACGAAAGCGATTCAGAGACTAATTCACAAGCTGACTCAAAAGGAAAAGCAGAGGTCCCAAAAAAACGAACTACTAGAAGAGCTGGGAACAATACCAAGACCAGCCTACATCCACCTCCAGAGAAGGCGGTACCCAAGAGGCAGGTGAAGGGTAAAAAGACAACTGCTGCACTTCAGACGGCCTCGTCTGAGGACGACGAGTCTTTGGTTCATCAGACTACCTCATCAAGAAGAGGAAGGAGTAGAAAGGAAATGACCAAGACAGACACAGACTCACTAGAGGAACCAGACAAAATGAGAACTATTGAGGAGGAACCCATGGATGTTCTTGAAATAAGCATTGAGCAACTTAGGAATTCTGACACTGAGGCAACAGACAACCCAGCTTCTGCTCGAGATATCGGTATGCATTTTTAAGCACACAGTAGAACTTAAGAAAATCTCAAGCTTTCAATCAAAACCACTCAGAACAAATGTTTTAATCTGTAAATAATCATTTGTATTTGAAAATATTTCCCATAATCTATGCAACGTGTTCAAATATCCAGCGACATTTGTTGATTCTCTCCCCAGACATAGATTTCGAGGTGCTGCGACGGGATAAGTGTTGTGAATTAGACAGAGGCGATTCGTGTGAACTGAAGAGCAGAGACCATCTTAGTGGACCACAAACTCACTTCTCTCATTCAGACACCCAATCAGGTAGGTCTGACTGTGAATCAGGATGTGTAATGAGACTGTAATGAGAATTAGAAATGTAGCGATGTTTTATCATCCACTTTCTTAATATCTACTCATCATATAGTGAAACCTAACACTAAAATTTTTTGTGCTGCTATCCGTGGCCAAGAAAACGTCCTCCTCAGAATCACAATCAGCAAATAGCCTAAAATACTTAATTAACAGAGATAAAACACTCTGGAATTTTGTATCTGTCTGTCTGCGGGCTTCTCCACAACCGGCGGATGACACCCACACATGGCGCTGTGTGCCGGAATTTCCAGCACTGTGAAAGACAGATTTGTGGGAATTGATGAAAATATGAGCAATCCCCGTGTTCCCGCAGTGAAATTCCTGCTCTCTTTTAATGTGGATACCTGCAGCTTAGCCAAGTGCGGCTTGCTTATATGTGTACTTTTTCTTTTCTTTCTTTTTTTTTCTTTGTTTTTGCGGGTGCAGCTTATATTCAGGCGTGCTCAGTAGTGCGGAAAATACAGTATTAATAAAAAGTTTGAGAAATTTCACTTCCAAGTGGAATTTATGGAAAAGTTCATGCCGCAATGATTATGAGCCTATCAAGAAAGCAGGGCCTTTGAGTAAATCCTAAATAATGTATTGAAACTAAAGTCAACAATGGAGGTTAAACCGCGACAAAAAAATGTTGACTGTCTCAATTTCTTATGTGTCCTTGAGCATCAATTACAAGTTGACTTATTGTCTGCCCCTTCATGGCATTCCGTTGTTCTTGAAGTAGGTTCTGGGGTAAAGAGGTACGAGCCTCTAGACAGCGGTTCCGCTGATCCCAGAGTTTTTTTTTCTACGGGATTCAGGTCTGGAGACGGTGCATTTGAGGTCTCCCAATCTCCAGCAGTTGTTCACTAATGATGCAACCTCTGATCCTGAGCATTGTCATCCATGAAAATGAAATTAGTGCTGTGTTATTCATGCAGGGGCACAATGACTTTATTAATGACGATATTCGGGTGCTATGGGCTTGTCATTGTCGTATTCACAGAAAGTTTAGGGTAGCTTTTGTTTTAGACACACCTGCCCACACTCACACCACCACCAAAGGATCATCGAGTGACAACGGTGGCTGATGCATAGCGCTCTCCTCTGTGTCTTCATCATCATTGGCGGCCATCATTTCTGTCTGAGAACATCCTGTTTTGAAGCCTCACAATGGCAAAGTACTTTTGATCAATTGTTGGGTGTCGTCTTGGTCTCGTAATGTCAAAATGTGAACAGCATGATGAGGACGACTGTTTAAAAAAAACCAATTCTAATTGAACCAGGAAATGTATTGATTATTAGATAAAATTTCAGTTGTGAATTTTTTTTAAAAGCTTCCTGTTGGAGAACAGCAAGCAGGATAAGGTCACGTTAAGTTTACCTTGTAAAGGTAATAGTGCATTTTAGGTACATCCTGAAATTTTACCCCAAATTTAAATATCCAGAACTTTGGGTGTATTTTGAAAGGCATCATCCTACTTACTATTGTTTTGACATCCTTTGTTTTTCACACCTTTCTTTTTGTTTTTCCAGACCATCAGTTGCTGGAGGATGTTCGGTCTTCGCTCCGTTCGGCCTTGTTGACACTTCAGCACTTTCCCTCTCCCACTATCTACCCAACCATTTGTGGGCTTCTGGCTTTGACCACGGGGCAGCAAGACCCCGTTACTACGGCGATGCTGCATTCGCAGTCTTTGGGCATCACAAGTCGACATCGCACACGCAGGCATTTAGCCAGCAGTCTTGGGTAAGTACAACAGTCTCCTACATTCTTCCAGTGTCCTACATGCGTTGCTCTGCCTTCAGTTAATACTTTAATTTATTTTTATTGTTTCAATAGAAAGCTGAAAAAGTCTTCCTCTGAGCTGGCAGAACAAATGGATGCCTTGAGCATGGATGAGCGCAGAATTGTGTCCAGTGCTTCAACTGAACAAGAGTTGTCTCGAATGGAGAGCATCTATTCATTTCCAACTGCTGAGTCAGAATCTTTCCCCCAGAGACATTGCCAAGACTTTGTTGAACAACTTCAACATCTCTCTCCAGGTAAAACGACAAATGCAACCTAAGTCAATAGTGGATTTTCATCAGAATGTGATTTTCACATGGTGAAAGAGGACAGTGTAGCTGGTGCTGCAGTCTTTTGTTGAGTTTGAGTAAAATGTTTGAGATGAGCATTGGCAGAAACCTTTCTGCATTATGCTCGTGTGACGTATAATTTTGCTTTTCTTTCCGTTTAACTTTTCCAATGCAGGGTTGACGGTGTGTCTGATTTCTGTGCTCGAAGTGAAACCTGGAGAAATGAGTGACAGCATTATACTGTCCCGTCTTAAGAAGGACTCTGCCCCCGTCACCGTTCACATCCCTACAGCGAATGAGCAGGTGACTGATCATTCAAAGCATTTTCTAAATGCAGAGCTTTATTCTGTGTGTAAATACAGCCACAGTAACTGGTCATTTTAAGGTTGTAGCTTCCAAAATATTTGTCAGTAATGATACAGCAGTTTGAAATGAAACATGGCTCAATACGGCTTGCTAGCTGCAAAAGTGCACTTCATATTAGATACAAAGATAAAACTTGTTAAATGTTTTGTATTTAATATTGGACATGCACTCAACAATGAAAATGAATGACCTTGAAAGAGTAGATTCGTTCTATCAGGCCCAGTAACTATTTTAATTGATAAGTCTTTACTCTTCGATTCACGTTCATAGTAGAGGAGAACACTTCCATCTCTTTGGACTGTTAATACTTCTTCTATAATCATGACACTTTTGCAAGTTTTATTATTATTCTCAGAAATTGGGTCTTTTGCCTTTTTCTTTTTGTGCAGCACCCCATTACCTGGTTGGTGCAGGAGTTGGATCATATTCTGGTGGAGCAGAAGGTCGTGAGCTGTATTTCTGAGAAGACCAAGTGGTGGCAGGGCCGCAGAGCTCTTGACTCCAGAGTTGAGGTAACGAGAAGAGCATCACAATGCCGGCATTATTCACATATTCACAAAATACCCCAGTTCATATAAGCAGGCAGATTTATGAATCTCTTTTGGCACATTTTGAAAAGTGAAAAACTGTTTGTTTTTCTCTCTCTCTTTTAGCAACTGCTGAAGTGGATGGAGGACATTCTTGGATGCTGGAAGAGCTTACTTCTCCCAGTGTTATCAGATCCTGAGCTCTCCAAACAGGCACAGTGCCTTTGCAAAGCCTTATCCTCCCGGGGAGTGAACGTCAGCGAAGACATGTTGAAGGTGTGTTCTTATTTGTACCAGCAAACCTGTTGAATCAGATTTTAATCTGTTTTGGGTTTTTTTTTTTTTTCTTCCTATGTCATTGAAAGAAAGTGTCAAATTAACCACACAACAGTAACAACTAGCCTCTCTGACTTGTGTCTTAGGCTGTGCTTTCTGCATCGCCTGTGCTCACTGATGAAGATCTTCAAAGATTTGCACTTGGAGTTTATCCCGAGTGGGACAATGAGTGTAATCAGCTTCTTCATACAGCTGTCTCCAAACTCTCAGATAGAGAAAAGCCAAGTGGTCATGTGGTTCTCATCCTGGACAAGGTTTGTGTGTGTTTGTCAGAAAGCACTAAAAACAACCATGTGTGGAGAATTGTTGTACAAATGTTTCAAACTCTCCGTTCTGTGCTTGTTGCAGTATCTTCAGAAGTTACCATGGGAGAGCACTTCTATCTTGAAGTGTTGCTCTGTGAGCCGAATGCCTTCTTTCCACTCACTGCTTGGACTGAGCGTCCAGAAGGAAGTAAGATTCACATTTAGTCCTGTTGTGACTTTCTTTAGTTCTCATGTAATGTTCTAACAGTTTGACCTCATTGGTGAATATAGCAATCCTTTAATAAATCTTCTATTTTAGGCTGACCCTGCCTCTATCCTGAAGGAAGGTGTGGATATAAGCAAGGTGTATTATGTGTTGGACCCTGATGCCAATTTAGGGAATGCTCAGAACCAGTTCAAGGAGTGGTTTTGCAGGTGAGGCCAGCTTTCATAAGTTAGATGTATTTATTGAAAGCTATCAATGAGTCACTTCTCACCTGTTTACCAAAAACACCTTCTCTCATCAAAGCAAACCGGACTGGCAAGGTGTGTGTGGAGTTGCTCCTGATGTCGGTCAACTCGAAGAAGCTGTTGCGACCAAGGATCTTTACATGTAAGTCCCAGACTCAAGTGTTTAAGAACCATAGTTTCAGGAAGAAATTGTTGTTTTGGATGTCCTACCAAAAAATCAGGGTGTCCAAAATATACTTGGGTGGCGCTGGTCCCTGCGCAAATACGTATACATTTTTGCTATTACCATACAATCATAAAATATCAAATAAAAATATTGTGATTTGTAAAAAAAAAAAAATTATTTGTAGGACCATTTGACACTGAACTAACCAAACACCAAATGTGTTATGGAAGAAAAATACTTATTTAAAAGCACATAACTGAACCAATATAAAGATGTATACATAGACACATATATAATATATGCAAAGATGTATACAAAATAAATGCTAAATACAGTCCAGTTTCAACTTGAGTGGGCTGGACTTGTAAAATATTGCCATAAGAACTCTGACATACTTTAGATTTTATTTGTTGTGGTGCACAGTGTACGTGATGGAATTGTCTATAAATTTGCAAGATCAAACAATTTCTTCTGAAAATGACTACAATCTCAACTTGAAGTCAATTTTTAATTAAACATTCTTGTCCAAAGTACAGTGAAATAGAAAATAAAATTAAAAGCAAGTCATAAATCCTATATAACAACCTTTTTTGGTGGTTTGACTGGATTAGAGCCTTCGGCGGGCTGGTTTTGGCCCACGGACCTTACGTTTGACGCCTCTCAGGGAGGCTGTCGACTGTCTGCTAAGTACAGGGTGTCTGCTCTTATCGGGTTCTTTCATCAGAAGTTTTACTGAATACATATTTTAGACTCCGTTGAGCAAACCATCCACTATTTTTTCGGTCCCATCTTTCATAAAATGACCGTCCAAATCACGGCTGGACGGGTTGCTGACTAAAACTATGTTAAGACCCCTGAATGTTTGTGGATTATATAGTAAATTCAAGTGATGCTTTAAAAATGAAACTAGATTTTTTTCAATGTGAATTTGCATCTGACGTACAGCTTCCTCATGGGGGAAGATAACTTTTCGACTTTGACCAGGTTATTTACTGAAGATACTTTACTCGGTCTTAACAAGAAGTAAAAAGAGCTGACAAACCTGTAAATGCATCAAACCTACAGTTTATATTCATCAAGAAGGTTAAAATGTGTCCCTAAAATCATCAAGTCTCTGTTTCAACATTCTTAGTTTGTTGGGAGTAAACAAATGTTAATGACATTGTGTTGCATTCAGAATAAAACTCTCAACAGCAACCACCGGTTTGTGTTTTCATAATTACGTCTTTGTTTGAACCTGCATCTCTCCGTCTGTTTAGCTATGTGGGCCATGGTGCGGGTGCACGCTTCCTGGACAGCCAGGCGGTCCTGAAGCGACGGATGAGAGCCGCTTCTCTGCTGTTTGGCTGCAGCAGCGCCGCTCTGGCAGTGAGTGGCAATCAAGAAGGACAAGGCATCATCCTCAACTACCTGATAGCAGGCTGGTGAGAGATCAGTCTTTATACTTTCATTCATTTGAAGCCATGGGACACTTAGACAGTATTGTGATAGTTCAAATTTTTCCAGTGAGGACTTTTCTTCTTCTTCTTACCATATTGATGTTGCATATACAGTAGTTTCATAACGTTATCTTGTATTAGATATATATTGTAAATCATTACTTTGGCCTTGCCATATGTTTGCCACATTCTTTTTCTCTATAAATATTTGTACCGCAGAATAGTATATTAAGTCAATTAATCGATCTATGTTTTTCCATTTGAAGCCCCTTTGTTTTGGGAAACCTGTGGGATGTGACTGATCGGGATATTGATCGCTTCACGAAAGCCTTGCTGGAGTCCTGGTTATCGGCTGGATCTGGAGCGACGCTTCTGGCACATGTGGGCCCGTCACGTCAGGCTACACTGCTGAAAAACCTCATCGGAGCTGCACCTGTAGTCTACGGCTTACCCATCCACCTGCAGTAGCGTGTGGTGTCACTTGTATTGTTTTTAAACACAGGCGAAAGAAGCTGATGTCAAATCTTTAATTCTAAAGTTTTTATGGGCTGATGCTTCCAATTTGACTCTTTTGAAATGTTTTTTTTCATTGAAGAATTTGCAATAAAGTTATTCTCGCATTATATTGTGATATAAGTTCCTTAATTAGTATTTAATTGGTATTTGTATTTAGTTGCCTAAATACAAATATGAACAGGGATATTCTGTAAGTTTAAAGTGAATTTTCTAGGAATATACAGTAACATGGTACAGCTCCAACACTATATAGATGAATGTGTTTCAGATCTTTGGCCTGTTTTTGTAAAAAAAATTATGTATATTGCGGTTTGTCATAATTTTTCATTTTAGCCTTTTGTATTCTGGTAACTTCTTGGTTTAACTGGAAAATTACATTGCCCTATAATATAATTTAATTCAACTTTTAAATTGTATCATGTAAATTCTTTTAAGGATAAATGCTCAAACCTTTACTTATCTACTTGTGTCAGCCTCTAATCTGTCGAATTTTCTTCTCGAATTTAAACTTCTACAAGAGTCTTCAACTCTCAAACACAAAACTTTAAATAATGGTCAACCTTTCTGCAACAAATCTGGCTACCAACATTTTTCTTTGCAGTTTTGTTAGCAGTGTTTCAGCCAAGTGCTTCTGTAATACATTTTTGTGCGTGTATATATGAGTTGTCCTTTTTTCCACTCATTTACTTGGAAAAAAATCTTATTCACAAAGGCTGATATTCTCCAAAACCCTTTTAATCATTACCAGTGCAGTGGGTACTAATGAGAATGTCTGATTTATCCATCCTCTGGAAAGGTTTACAGGCAAAACACAGACATGTTCACGTCTACAAATGGTTTGAAGTTGCCAATCAACCTTAAACCTATCCTATTAAATCTCACTGAAAAATGCATCGCGGCCTTCACCTCACTCCTGGCAATACTTGCAACACTGCTGAGGTGGAGAGATGCTGCCCCACCCATAACCAATGTCTCAAAAGACTTGTCTGATGAAAATCATACACAAAAAATGAGAGCTATGGCATTTTCAGACTGCAAACAAAGCTTAAATATCCTAACTGAAATTATATTAACTAGTACCAGTATAAGAACACTTTTTTCCGAACTCTTTCATTGACTACATTTCCACCATCAGCACTTTATAACAGCTCAATAACAATCTTGATGCAGTGCTATAACAGTCTAACACCCTGGATGGTTGTCCTTGTAGTTTATTCTTCTGCAATTCATTGACCTTTACTTGTTATAAAGCTAAATTGTGATTTTTATCACATAGAAAGCTTTGTTTTTTGTCATTAGTACTAGGCCACAATGATGTGTTTGCATTTGTTTAAAAACATTTTTTTTTTTAAAGAATATAAAAATACTCTGAAAATATGATTGCAATGACAGGGAGAATATGTAAAGTCAGAAATGCTCCCCAGCCAAATTCGAAATGGAGACTTTCTCGCAATGATGTGAGTGCATTCCCTGCTTGTATTTTTCATATTTATAACAATTATCTACATTTATTCCCCTTTGCTCTTATCATTCACTCTTCTCCAATAAGGAATCCAAAAGACGTTCATTTACCACTTTGTTGTACGTTCAGGCATAACTTATTTTAAATGCCTTAAATTAAAATTTATAGCCCCTTGGGCTTTTTCCTGCCCTGCACAATCAGGATATATTTATTTTGTTTTATAGACATGATAACCGAATGCTATTTTTTTAAACAATTAAAAAAACAAACTATAAATCAAAGGAAGACCATAGAGTTAAGCCTCGTGCAGTTCCATAGTAACTGCATGTAGTTTTCACTTTGACCAGGCGAGGTCGCTGTTCCAGATAAACTCGCTCCGTGTGTTTGACCCGGAATAGGCTCTTCCTGCTCCCTCTCTCTGTAGTGATCTGATCACGCTTCCATCATGGCGGTGAACCTCACAGACCTCTCCCTGCCTCAGCTAGAGGGGCTGAAAACTCAACTGGATCAGGTAGAGGACACTTTTATTGTTGATTCGCTTCAGTGGGACTCTATGATGAAGATAATGTGGGGGGAAGATGTGGGGTGGAGCAGGAAGTTGCCGTCTATCTGACGCTAACGGTGCAACTGTTAGCCCTCTGTGCAGACACCACCCTCCTTGTGGGTTATTCTCCCAGTCAGGTGTCTGCTGCGTGACGCTGGTGTTTTTGGTCAGTGTTTATCTCACACACTAACTGTGTGTGTGTTTGTGTGTGTTTTCCAGGAGGTCGAGTTCTTGACGACTTCAATTGGTCAGTTCAAAGTTGTGCAGACCAAGTATGTCGAGGCAAAAGACAGCCTGAATGTCCTCAATAAAAACAACAAAGGTGCAAATTAATGAAACTTATTCATAACTGTTTGTTTTCATTCTTTGGTGTACTTTATTTGAGAGTGAATTAAACTATACCCATTTAAATATATATGACAACTGCTTTTCTTTTCGGTTTGTGTTTGAGTGTCTTTACATGTTAGAATTATATTTATAAGCTGTTTAATATTTTCATATCGAGTGTAACTTGTATTTTGCTCTGTGTAATTTTCTACCTATGTCCACCTCTCTGTCTGTCTGTCTGTCTGTCTGTCTGTCTGTCTCTCT
>OMNM01004655.1:7833-22051 GCA_900302745.1 Parablennius parvicornis | reverse complement strand
TCCCTCCCTGCATACAGGGAAAGAATTGCTTGTGCCCCTCACCAGTTCTGTATCCTTTCTGTGCTCCGTAGTACACATCTTGTGAAGTCATATGCATCTGTAGTTCTGTATGCTTTTCTTTAACATTGCTCTCCTCAGATGTATGTTCCTGGAACATTAAACGACGTGGAACATGTTTTAGTGGATGTGGGGACAGGTTACTATGTTGAAAAGGTAAATGTGATTGATTTTTTTTTTTTTTTTCGAACGAAGGAATGATTCAGATTAGACACAAAAAACTCTTCAGGATTATGTTGACTTTTCTTGTCTGCTCTTTGTTTGCTCTTGTGTTTGTCTCTGTAGAACTTAGAAGAGTCAAAGGCGTTCTTCAAGCGTAAGATAGACTTTCTCACAAAGCAGATAGAAAGGGTCCAGCCAGCTCTTCAGGAAAAACATGCTATGAAACAAGGTAAGTCTGCGGTTTTTCATCCCTCTTTAAATTCTCTCCTTTCATTTTTGTTTTCTATTTTTTGTTATCATTAGGGCAGTCCCAGCCCTTTATTTTTTTTTTAGAGTGCCAGAAATCAATATTGAAATATAGTCTTGCAGTTAAGAATCTGTTCAATTTACATCAAGTGAGGCCTTGCAGGGTAACGGGTACAGTTTGCCAACAATGTCAACATGTAAACAACTGCTTTACCTATGCGAATGTTCATCACCCTCTGGTTTTTTGTTTTTTTCCCTCTCTCTTGTCCGGTTCGGCAGCTTAGGCAAACAATATGTGATTTGAGAGCCTTCTGGTGTTTTTTCTTGATAAAAATAAGCGAACAATTTCTGGCATACTTGACACCAGGTGGTCTGCTTTGTTGAAATCTTCACATTCACTATTGTAATCTGCTTCTCATATTCTTTCTCAGGTTCATTCCTCAGTGGATTGATTGTTAATCAAGAGAATTGGTTTAAGGGGAAAAAAGTATTTCAGTATAAAGCTTCCCCCTGTGAAGATATAAACACAAAAAAACCTTCTCACTAGTTCCTTTTTTAACTGCTTAAAAACTGACCATAACATAACCCAGTAAATGTTCCTATAAAAATGAACCCTTCTTAAACAAGCTAGAAAGTACCAGTCAAGTAGATGGACCTTTGTCAATCCTCCCACGCTGTACAGTAGATCTGTGCACAATATGCCCAATTTCATATCTTTTGTCATATCTATCAAATCATATCTGAATTACTGCTCAATCAGAGCACAGCAGCATTCTATAAACACACAAAACAGACAATACAGCATTAAACTGGTCTCATTCACTGGGTTTTGGTCATCTACCCTCCCACCCTTAATATTGTTTTTTTAATCAAATAAAAATATATATCCTGCAGTACTGCTCACACTCTGATGTTTGTACAAAAACATCTGCAACAGATTCAAATTTTATTGAAATGATATTGTAATAATTGACCTTATTTTCACTGTGGTACTTGATGAAAACATCTTCTGTCTTTCAGCTGTGGTTGAAGTAATGATCATGAAGAGCCAGCAGTTACAACAGAGCCAGCAAGGATCACAGTCTGCTGCAACTACAAAGGCTTAATGAGAACCACTGTTGCGATCTTCATGATTGGATTGTTATTGTTTGTCAGGAAAAATAAACATCCGTCAACTATTGTAGAACAATAATCGGAATTGTGAGACAAATTTGTGCTTCAATGACATAACAAATGAATTATCTGTATTTGATTGTTCTCAGCACATAAAATTTGTTAAGTTAATTTGTCAAATAAAAAGATCACTTTAGATTCCATGAGTATTGTTTTGTTTTTTGTTTTTTAATATTGTGTGCATATGTCTGTAATCCAATAGTTTTTCAGTGGCTGACAACGGTATCACAAATTTTTAAATGTATTAAATCCTCTACATTTTAACTTGAATTTCATGCACTCATGATTATTTTATCATTATTATTTCAGTTAACTTGTCAGGCCTGTTCTGTCTCTGAGATTAGCTACGAGTACAAACGGGTGCAGCTGGAACCTCCCCGTTTTGAAAGCCCAGCTGTTAATTGTACAAAGCTTTTTCAATTGAAGTCGGGTTTCCCAGCCAACTTTTGAGTAATGTCGCAGAGACTCCCCGTCCGCATGTGTCAGACAATCAGGGAGTGGATGTACCTGAAAGCTCTGCAGCTCCCAGTGTGGAAGTGCAGTTCTTTAATCTGTGCTATCACAGTGCCGATAACGAGCTGTATTATTCACATTGAGGTGCAACCCAACATGTCAGTGGAAACAAATAGGTTCCCTTATATACAGTACACCATTCACCCAAATAATTAGATACCTTAAGATTTAAGTCCTTTCTTCATCGTTGAGTTTAGTCTTTGTCTCGTGATGAAGTTACTCAAAAACGACAAACGCAATTCCTGAGCCTCTTTAACCTTTAACCACAATGACCCTCTTCTAATTTTGGTCAGGGGTCATGTCCTTCTTGCTCCCAGTGAGGGACTCATGAATGAAAAAGTGTGACAGAGTTGTTTGTGGAATCTTATATATATTGTCATTTTGTGTGAGAAGGCATATTCTATTGGTAAGTTTTGTGGTAGATTCAGTTTAGCTTGGGTAGTTCCACTGTCTGTCTTGTGTATTACTTATTGCTCATACAAAGTCACTTTGCTGATCAAATCAAATCAAACTTTATTTTCATTAGATGTGCATACAACAGTAGTGTAGCAAAATGAGAGAAGGTTTCTCAGGGATCCAAAACAAACTTAGATACACCCACCTAAACAAACATACACCCCCCCCCACACACACACACACACACACGCACACATTTACCCCTCCCTGAGACGATGAGCAGCATATTGTCAATGTGATGATCAATGAAATGATTCATAGCAGCAGCCTGTGAATTTCAATGAGATTAAAGTGCCAAGTGGAATGATAAATAACTAAAACTGAAACTATATAATTAAATAATCTGAAACTACAGCTATGACTAAAGCTAAGGCTAGAAAAGGTGCAATAGTGTTGTTCATCCAGATCCATATCAGCAGTTCAACATTCTGATGGCATGTGTGAGGAAGCTGTTGATCAGTCTGGTGGTCCTGCCTTTTATGCTCTGGAACCGTTTTCCTGATGGCAGCAGTTCAAAGAATTTGTTGAGAGGGTGTGAGGGCCCTGATGGTCAGTGCCCTGATCTTGCAGTGGCTCTGGAAGAGTTCTTGGATAGAGGGAAAGGAAACTGATGATCCTCTCAGCTCCCCTAACTATCCTCTGTAGGGCTTGTTTTGTCTGACATACTGCAGCTGGAGTACCATGTTGAGATGCAGTATGTCAGGACGCTCTCAACTACACCTCTCTAGAAGTTCCTGAGGATGCTGGATGTGAGAGAGGCTTGTTTCAGTGTCCTCAGGAAATACAGTCTCTGCTGGGCCCGTTTCGTGATATGAGATGTTCTAATTCCAGCTCAGGTCCTGCGAGATCTGCACTCCGAGGAACTGGATGTTCTCCACTCTCTCCACTGTGCGGCTGCTGATGCTGAGGGGGGCGTGCTCCGGTTGTGACCTCTGGAAGTTGATGATCATCTCATTCATTTTGTCTACGCTGAGCAGCAGATTGCTCTGCTGATTAATAAACTCACAAAACATCACCCAAGTTCCTTTCATTTTTCTTTTCTTTGGTGGTAAAATAGTACAAAACAAACAGCTGCAGGAAGGTCAGGACACAAATTCCACAAAACTTAAGAGTTATTTCATGGATTTATATGTAGTTAAATATTCTTCGCAAACAAAGCAAATCTTGATTCGTCACTGCTCTACAGTTACAAATTGATGTACGTTGTCTATTTGATGATAAAAGTGTTTTGAGATTTTTGTTTTGAATGTGATCAGAGCAAGGTTGTGAAATGTTTTTGATGCAAGAAAAATAGAAGCGAAAATTTCCCTGCGTACATCATAAAAGTGATGTTTTTTAACCTCATGTTTCAGAGGTTATTTCATAAGCGATCAAAGGATACTTCTGAAGAGTATTCAGGATTTGTTTGAGACATTTTCCCAACTGTGCATCACATCATCAACCACCACAAGGTATTATATCACTCAAATACTTTATCTTCCACATATTTTCATTGGTGAGGTAAATAATTTATTGACAAATTGCCTATTCAAATTAGTGTATTTACAACACTTTGAGCTAATAGTTTGTAAATTCAGCTTGAGGCAATAGTGATTCTGTTTTGATTAAAACTCCATATTCAGGAACATAAAGAAGTAGGAAAACCTGTGAAAATGCATTTTGTAAGTTATTCCCAAGCTTGTCAACTAGTCTATTGAACACACCTTGAAATTTGATTTGTGATAAATACAGCCACAGGTTTAAAAAAACAACAACCAAAAACTGAGTATTCTATTAAATGAAAAAAAGCTAAAAAAAAAAAAAAAAATGTATGTTTCATCCATTAAACCATCTTCTATAGCATCATTGGGCATGTGGCTCTAAAGACAGTGAACAGATCAGCAGTTTATCAGAGGCCAAACACACTCCTGTTTGGACTTTGGGACAAGTTAAGGTCACCAGTTCACCTTACAAGCATGTTTTTGGACGCACAAGAAACAATATGCAAGCTTGAATTATACCATTGTATTATAATTATTTAAGATGTATGTGTATTTAGTAAGCCAAACACCTCAGGGACCCACTCTGGAGCCTCCAAACATTCTTCCAGTGTTGCAAAGTCAAATAGCCTCTAATTTCAGAAAATACTTTTTTTTAAATTAAAGAAAATATAAAAATGAAAGTAATCAACTTTCTGTTATTAAACCCCCTTTCACTTCTCAGCTCTTGTGGATTGTCAACTGTATTTATTACTTATTCTCTTGACAGAAATAAGTGTTTGTCCAAATAATAATCAATAAGTCAATAATTCATAATTATTACATCTCAGTCTTAGTGATTGGCAAATCTCAAGTAAGACTTTAAATTGTATTTGCTTTCAAATGTATGCTGTTGATATTTGTCTTGGTGATCATCTCTGCAGTTCCCAGAACAAAATGCAGAAGAGAAGACTCATTTTTATTAATTTCTTTTGATTTTTATGCTTAAACGTATGTCGTGTTGGCACAAGATATAGAATGATTAAATGATAAATTAAAATAGATCTTTTTTATGTATTTGGCAGTAATGCTTCATCTGATTGCTTGCACACTGCAAGGAAATCCATAATTTTAAAACAAAGTTTATTGAGGGGATATTGTATGTTACAAATTATGTTTGTATTATATCGTGCAGCTCAAGTAGCTTTAGTGCCTTCTCAGATCCATGCCATTTCTCTTCACTGGAAATCAGGGCAAGCCATGTTTCGTTTTGTTTTGTTTAGTTTTACCTGAAAAGGTCGATTACAAGATGAAGGTGGATCACAGGAGGACACGGAGCACACGTCCTCCTCCTCCTCTGGGAGGTCAAACGCTACGCGGCTGTTACCAGGGAGGTTGGGACGGGGGCGGAGTGCAGCCTGTCGGGACGGACGGAGTTAACACAGCGGCAGAAGGAAGACGCAGCTGTCACACGCTGAGCGACCGCCGCGAGGAGGAGAACCTTCGGCATGAAGAACTGAGCTGGGAAGGGAGATTTCTTTCGAGAGCCACTTTTATTTCAGAAAACAGACAAACAGCTGTTAGTTGTCAGAGTTGGGCAAAAGTTGCGCCCCACCGGTTGGACAGGAGGAGCACGCGGTGTGTTGGAGTAATCTGCACGAGTTGCTGGGAGACCATCGTCACGCGCCGAGACCGAGGACGGACGGACGACCCTCGATAGTTTTTTGTTTATTTTTTAAATAGTTGAAGCGTTTGTGTGAGAGTGAGACCATCACAGAAAGTCGTTCTCCCGAAGCAGAAGAGGACACGCAGATTAAATCAGCATGGTGAGTGCTGGGCCTGGGAGCGGGCACGCTAGCTAACAACCTGTTTGCGTCCTTGCTCGAGCTCCAAGCTCGTGCTACCCGAGGCTCGTTCACGCTGCCGCTATGGTAACTTTACACTTCAGCGAACGTTCTGGACAATAATACTCCGCACCACGGCTGATTTTTACCCGCTCGGGCAATCGTTATTAGTCACACCAGCTTGTCCCTCAAACCCGGTGTAAAGTGAGACTGGTTCCAACTAGTCTGCTGATAGAAAAACAAGCTAGTTAGCTACGAGCTAGTGATCAACATATGGCAGCGTTTCAACTGAGGAGTCTCGTCGACCGCTGTTTCGCAACGTTACTTATTGCCTGGGCGTGATATTTTATTTTTTTTTTTTTTGTTCTTTCGTCACACGCTGCAATAAGCATATATTTTTTATTGTTACATTTCAATTGTAGTTTTGCGGTACGTGATGTGCGTTTTATGGTAGCGGTTATACAACTGTAGCTAAACAGCTACCGAGGAGTTCCGTGATAAAGGTCATGCCGCCAAGCACCTGAGATAAAGAGCTCACTATGGAGTTGATTTAATTGTTGGATTATTACACGGGTCCGTGTTGTTTTCTGACTCGATTAATGCGAGCCAGCTTGGTGAGTCATCGATGCATGTTTAAATTTCCAAGGCACAAAGTCGCCATGTGCTCCGTGTCCCCCCGTGGTCCTGCTCGGCTGCTCTGTAAACCCGCTGCTGCGCCTGTGCCACCACGTTTCTGGCCGAAATGTTGGGAAAAAAAAAACAAACACTTAAATTGTGTAGATGCCATCAATAACTTGGGTACATTGTTAGTTTAGCAAGGATGACAGGTCACGATGGCTTGTTGGAGTCATGCTGAAGCTCCGGCGGACCGGCGCCATGTAAGGTTACACGTGACGCATCGAGAGGCGGGGAAAGAGCGATAACGAAGCCAATGGGCAGTCGGATGGTGTGTGTTGCAAAAACACAAAGCTGGATTAGAGGATCATGTCTGCACTGCCTTCATTCATTGGATTGGCCGTAGTATATTTAGTCGGGGTTAGAACTGTGGCTTGTATTGTTATGTCTTGCTACATGTTGAAACCAGGGAACTCGTGAATTTTCTTTTAGCCTTGTCTAAAGGTCAATGTTGAATTGTATCATGATGAATGAAAGTCACACAAGTACTTTCTTGGGCTGACACGTTGAAAACTCAAGATTGAACAATGCAT
Organism: Parablennius parvicornis; assembly: GCA_900302745.1. Taxonomy (NCBI): domain Eukaryota; kingdom Metazoa; phylum Chordata; class Actinopteri; order Blenniiformes; family Blenniidae; genus Parablennius; species Parablennius parvicornis. The sequence goes on along the minus strand of OMNM01004655.1, from coordinate 14,935 downwards.
CACTTGAATTTTTTAACATCTTGCTTTGACTGTGTAACCTCAATACATTTGTTTCTGTGACTCATGTTTAACATTTCTAATCCAATGAATTGCAACTCGACCCAATGTTTGGGAAATATTTTCAAAATGCTGCTACACTACACTATTCAAAGTTACATATTGGATGTAGCAGGCAGCAAAAAGTCATTTTCCTCTAACAGTCTTTTTTGTGTTTTTTTTTTTTGAAGGTCACCACAAAGGGAGCAGGTCTGAACCCCAATGCCAAAGTGTGGCAGGACATCCCTGCTCAACAGAGTGACATCCCAGAGGGAACCGTGGATTCTCCTTGGTTGCAGACCTACCCTTCTTCTCCTGAGATGACTGAAGGTATGCACTATAAAAGTGTTTACCTCAGATTAATCCTGTTACAAAAAACCTAGGCATGTGTGGGTGTCTCACTAAAGTACGAGTAGATAGGGTATGTGACGAAAATGACATGTCGCCTGTTGTGCCGGTTATGTAAATCAATTCAGCCACGCATTGTATATAACATTATTGTATGTCTTATGTCTGGGTAGGTATCTGCAATAAACACAAACACGGCAAAGCTTGCTTAAAGCATTATGTAATTTTCTAAACATGGCAGTTATTTCACAACCAGTTCCTAATTGCTCGCCCTCTCTCTCCTTGGGTACACAGAGATTTCTCCTTCAGGGGGGAAAGGATTTGACACAGAGTATTTGGACAGCACACTGGACTGCACACCTGTAACTACAGAAATTGTGAACGGCATTGAACAACCTGACTTGGGCTATTTAGTCTATGACTCTCCATGTGAATCCACTACTGATAATGTGGCAAAGGAACAACCCGTGTCTGAAGAGACTCTGAGAGAGTCATTAAAGAAACAACTGGAGTTCTGCTTTTCCAGGTGAGTGTTTTACTTTTTAGGATTTTGAAACACTGCCATTAACCATTATATACGAAATTGTTCTGTCTTGTGCAGTGATGTGACAGCCACAAGAGCAAAGCGATAGATAACTGGTTTTATTCCATTTTAATTGACCGATTGGACACAATTGGCAAGGAACCAAGTTTAATTTTTTTAATTTTTATTTTAGCTGAACAACATAGTTTGGATGATGTCTAACTAGATTTTGACGAGGCTGACTCTGTAAAGTTGTCTTGACTCACTCTGGAGCATCATGACACTGCGATGAGCCTCATCTCGTGCATCCAAAATACCTGAAAGGATGTATGCCATTTGCAAAAATCTGTCCTTTCTTTTTATTTCAATTCAGTGGGACTATCTACATATTGGAGCTTTGCAAAATGTTACATTTCAGGTTATTTCACGTTGTGTTTTTTGTTGCATTTTCTTTTGTGAATGCTTAGCATCTCTTGTCAGAGAATTTCAAACTGTTTGTGCATGGCAAGTGTGTTATCATCTTAAATGAGCTGGGATAGGCACCAGAGCACCGTCACCCTTTTCTGGATAAAGAAGTATAGAAGATGGATGGTCTAATCTTCAAAATACTTAAATGCTGCGTTTTACACGTTTACAGAGAGAACCTATCGAAGGACCTCTACCTGATATCTCAGATGGATAGTGATCAGTTTGTTCCCATCTGGACCGTTGCTTGCATGGAGGACATCAAAGCTCTCACTACAGACATGGATCTCATTCTGGATGTAATGCGAGGTACCAGCATTATTGCTCTTAATCAGAAATGATTGCACAAGTGCATGAAGAGACAAACACTTTTCCCCTCATGTTCATAACTCGGTGAATTCAATTTCTCATTGAGAATAATTCCTGAACTGCATGAGCAAGATTTTGTGATATCCTTATTTGTGATTGTAATCATTTGCTGGTAATAGTTGGTCTGGTGTTTGTTTTTTAAAAATTTTATTTTGTGAATTTATCTCAACAGCCTCCCCTGTGGTTCAAGTGGATGAAGCGGGTGAGAAGGTTCGGCCAAACCACAGTCGCTGCATCCTTATTCTCAGAGAAGTGCCTGAGACGACACCAGTTGAGGTAAAGCCAACCTCATACTGCAGGTTGAAAACACACCCCTGCAGCTTCTACTTATTTATCTAGACAGTAAAATCTGCCAAACAAGATACTGAACCGGCTGGCAAGTTGCTGACCGTGACTCATGAACTTGCTTTGAGTAGATTTTAGACTAGACTAGAGTATTGGCTTATTATAGCTCTGTTACAGCTTACTTTGAACCTGCAGTGCTGTTCTCAAGTTGACCTTGTGTGGGTGAAAAAAGCCTTACTTGTGTTATTCCTCTTCTTATTGAGAAAAGGACATAGTGTCACACTTAAATGCTTATGGCTGCCGACGGCTACAGGTCCTGTGGAGGTGGGAACAAGAGAAGGCAGTATTTTACCCCTGAGCATTTGTATGCATGAGAGCACTCGCTCATTATTGTGCTCATAGTAGACCGTAAAGTGACGGTAAATGTGCAGTTTTAGCAGTTGACTGACAAATACATGCTACAGTGCTTTGGGTAAGATGTTGAATTTATTGTTTTGCTTTTCAACTCTTGACTAAGCTTTATAGTTAGCCCTTAAGGCGGTGTTGCTATGTGCCTCCTCCATGGTGTGTGTGTCCCTTGAGCACAGCCAACAGAGTGAAGCAGCAATTGTACACAAGTGGGAAAATGTGCAACGTCTTAAAGACCTGCAGCCATGTCTTCTCTGTATTTGAGATTCGTATGACTCCTGTCACTTGGCTTGTGATTTGCATCACTGCTGCATTTTTGTATTTTCCTGGAGCTGAAACTGAACAGTTAATGCTACCTCATATCTTCTGCCTCTGGTAACTGAGCTCTGGTGTGGCCACACATTATCAATGTCATGCAAACAAGTTAGGCGGGGTTGCACAACCAGTTGTTAAAAGTGGCGTGCTGTTTTCATATGACTATAAAATACTGTACTCCTGAAAATTGCTGCCAAACATGGAGCCGTGTGGCATCGCAGGTTCAGGCTTTTTTTTCCCATTATGGAACAGCAGGCAGAACAGAAAATGAATGAGTAACAGTTCCTCTGAAAGTTTAACCTCCTGGCAGCCACCTCTCGTCATGAAGTGAGGGGCACTGCTGCTCAGAAGAAACTGAGCCAGTAGAAAAAAAGAAAATTTGACTAAAATTCAACAATGACAATACTTTTTGGAGCTCACGTAAGAAAATTTTGTTGAGAGCTCTTTTCTGGTTTTGTGTTTATGGCAAAATATATTAAGTGTTGCTCTTTCCTTTTGCAGGAGGTAGAAGCTCTTTTCAAAAGTGACAACTGTCCGAAGGTTTTAAGTACCGAATTTGCTCACAACAGCAACTGGTACATTACGTTTCAGTCAGACATGGATGCACTACAGGTACAGTCTTTCATGATTCATCAATTGCTGTTTTATTTAGCTTCAAACGAGCAGCACTGTGTTTACACTGGTATGAACACTGGTTCTTTTGTTTATTTTTTTACCCTCAGGCTTACAGGTACCTAAGAGAAGAGGTAAAGGTCTTCCAGGGGAAACCAATCATGGTGTGTATGCTTTAATTTATTATGTTTTTTGTCTTTTATCTGCTGGAAAGCCCACATCTTTTTGTTGGCTTTGAATTGGACCATAATATCCTCTGCAAGGTCTGCCAACAAGTTTAGGTACACTTTCACCTGTTACGTCACCATTATTTAGACAAGTCTGCTTGGCTAAGCCTTCACCTCAGCAGTGACCTTGGATTTGTGTGCAGACACTCTACAACAAGGTGAAAGCTGAGTTGTCACTGCTTTGAGTGTTTGCCCACTCATTTACAAGTCAAAGCCACTAAATGGTGGCTTTATTATTGCAATCAGAAATTTCTAGTTTGCAAGTTCCACATTGTGTAAATCTTGTCTCAGCTGGACTTTGATGTGACATTCTGTTTCTGATAAGCTAAGAGGGCTGAGACATGATGATGGTCCCATAGAGGCTCCAGTGATGATCAGTATCGCGCTTGGAAGGACTCATGCACTGTGCCGAGCTGGGAGGAGCTTTTCACAATTTCTATGTACAATTATCTTCGTTTAATTGCTGTAATTCGACTCTTCCCTCATCCTCTTCTCCTCTACCTCCCGTTTCTATTCTCAACCCCCCACCCCCCCCTTTTTTTTTCTCCTAGTTAGTGCAGTGTTTTATGGCCTAATGACCGTGAGATTATGAGATCTGAGGGGCATAAGGACAAGAGAGCTACATTGCTATTCACTGTTGATTAAGTGGAAGTGTTGTGTCATGTATACATGGTGTTTCTTTTGTCATTTCTTCCACAGGCCCGTATTAAGGCCATCAACACCTTCTTTGGAAAAAATGGCTTCCGCAGTGTCGACTCTGGTGTGTACAGTCAGCATGCCCAGCCACAGTCCCAGTACGGATCTCCAGTCTACATGCAGCAGGTGTACAGTCCCCAGCAACAGTACCCCGTTTATCCAGTGGTCTCGCCCACCTGGAATCCTTCAGTCATCCCTTACTTTGAAACGCCATTGGTGAGTCCCCGAGCAGCCTTAGCAAGTCTGTCATTCCTCAGTCCTCTTAACAGATCTGGTCGTCAGTTGTGGAGTGTACTATGTAATTGAGGGTTGTTTTTTTTGTTTTTCTGTCATTGTTTCGCATAGGCACCATTCCCTAACAGTGGATTCATCAATGGCTTTAACAGTCCTGGAGGCTACAAAGCAAACTCCAGCTCAAATGATATCCATCATCCTGCCGGCAGGAACCGGTAGGTGCAAGTTGTTTCATGAAATACAGTGTGTGACGAAATTGATGTTGGTTGTTTTATATCATATTCTATTTTTTATTATATATTGTGGATTTAAGTGTGAACAATAAAACAATACAAGTGCCGAGCTTGTTTATCAAATTTCATTGTTATATCTTTGTTCCTCAAATACAAGAAATATCAGAGTCTGGTTTTTTTTTGTGATAGTTAACTTTTTAACTTGTCTTTCTGCATACAGAAACCTCCTGAAGGGTTCCCCACGGGCTGGAGATGCAATTCCTTCTTTAGCTCCAGGTATTCTGATGAATGGCACATCTAGTCCCATGAGTCCACAAGCCATCCCACAACCACTGTCTCTGGCCTCCTTGAACCTGAAAGACGCTCCTCCACTGATGGTCATACACAGTGGAGATTTGAGCGGAGCTGGGAGGGGCAGGTGAGTTAATTTGCCCTTAAATGCTGTGGAGGTTGGTTTTATTTCAAATGTTGGGTCAATGCAATGTCAGTCTAAAACTGTTTGCATTCCACAAACATTAAAGTCTTATTGTGTAGACTTTGTTCAGTGGGTGGAAGTAAATAAATGTAAATTATGATGTGAGATATTGTGGTTTTGTTAATGGTTGTTCATCTTGGTTTTGTGAGTATAATCTTAATATAAATTTGTCTTTTTTGAAGGAGAGGCAGCCATAGAGGTTTGAGGAGGAGAAGAGAAGATGAGCGCATGACGGTCAGCACATCTCCTTTTATTTTTCAATCCCCAAAATGTTTTCTCGACAAAAGTGGTCTGGCAAAAAAAAAAAGGCTTTTGCTCTTGCTGTTTTTTTAAACTGTGTCTGTATGACATTTTTTCCCCAGAAACCTTCTACTGTAATAGAAGCAAAGGAACCAACACCAAAGTTTGATTTGGCAACATCCAATTTTCCCCCTTTGCCCGGCTCTGTTGTCAGCACGCAGGGTGAGACTGCCATCGAGGTGCGTCTCTCTGATGTTGTGCGAGGCTTAAAAGTGACCACCAAGGTGAATATTTGGTTTCTCAAGGCTTCCAACTAGTGACAGTTGAAATCTCCATTTGAGTTGGTCTGCGTTTTTCAGTTTTTAACTCGGTCACCATATCTTTTGGATTATTGTTTTTCAGTCCGTGAGCCAAGAAGTGAACACAAGCGTCTCAGTCAGTCCTGCAAAAACACCTGATTCTGCCTCCCCACCTGCTGCTGAGGCTCCACAAACACCAACAGTATCAAGGTAACTCTCTCCTCACGCTGATTAAATTACCGGTGGAAAATATAAATGTGCATAACAAATGTACTTATTTCTTCCTGTTTGATCCAGTACCCCTCCAACAACAAAGGCACCGGAAAAAAGTGAGCCTTCCTCTATCGTGGCAGTCTCCAAGTCAACAGAAGCTTCAACAGCTACAGAATTGTCCGCCTCTGAATGCAGCCACGCCGTTACTACAGAAGTAACTTCCCCCAGTTCCCTAACTCCAACAACAGAGCCAGTAAGCCCTGCTTTCTTTTTCTTGGGTGCTGCTCCAGTCTATTTTGGTTTATAGATTCGTCCAGTCAGTCCAACCTTTGGTATGTTTGAAAGAGTATTTGTCTGAATGTATTTATAGACTTTCCTCAAGGTTTTTAACGAGACACTAAGAAGTTTGTAGCTCAGTCAGCTGTCTCCTGTGGTAAAGCAGACACCAGGTGGTCCACGTTTGACATGTTGAAGGGCATTTTGGATCCAGTTGTATTCGTTATCTAACAACATCCAATGATGTTTTCTCACTAGGGGCCAAGAAAGCTCAGCTATGCAGAGGTGTGCCAGAGGATGGCAAAAGAGCCGTTACCAGCACCAGTTCCTTCCTCCTCGTCCTCCCCCACACCGTCAGCCAACCAACCTCTGCAAGAACTCAAGGTCAACAGGGTCGAGGAGCCTCAACCCCACTCCAGAAAAAGTCTTGAGAAGCCCGGTGATAAACGCCCTCCTCGACAACCGCTCCGTCCCTTCAAAGGGGCAGCTGGCCAGGCCCGAGCTGCGGGAGCAGGGAACAAAATTCGGGAGCATCAGAGAGGACTTAATACTGGCAAACGCTTTTCCCCTCAGCGGGGGGCCCGACGCACTGGCAAGGAACAAAACATTCCCCCAAGCTCACCAAATAACTAAAAATGAAAAACAAAAACATGAAGCACAAGAGAACTGTGAACTGTACATTGTAAGTAATATATAAAATATGTAAATATAGAGATGAATATATTTCATTTGACAAACCTTGTCAAAGAATCTTGTTGCAGACCTGAAGTTATTCAGAAAAACTGTATATAGGTGATAATTATAAAAAAATGCAAATAGTCTGTCGGAAGTTAACAGGCTTTAAAGTG
>OMNM01004637.1:10861-21976 GCA_900302745.1 Parablennius parvicornis | reverse complement strand
TATTTAAAACTTTAATTTTATTTTATGTACACACCAGAGTCACTTTCAAAAGGACATTTATTTCTTGACTTTGAAGGTAAAATTGGGTTGAATTGGCTAAAACCACAAGAAATAGGAGGGAAAACTGCTGCAGCAGTTGTTTTTTTTAAATAAAATGACTAGAATTTCTAAAAGAAAAAAGTTTTAAATAGCTTAAAAGTGGCCGGAAAAAACCACATAAAACTGTTTTTAAAAAAACAACTTCCTGAATGGTTAAAACAACTAAAATATCAAAACTGTCCAAAAAATACTGGGAAAAAAAAGGTAAAAATGCTCAAATCAGGTACAAAAACAGCTGGAAATGTAATGAAATGTTTATTTTCCTGAATCGTGACTGAAATTTCATAAATGCAACACAAGATACAGTTTTTGTATCAATACTATGTATGGAACTTTACAATCTATGTTTGACTCATTTTAAAGGTTAGACGTATTTTGCGGCTCCAGTTAAATTTGATTTTGCTGGAAAGTCACGAAAACGACTGATCAATCCTCTCTGAGGTTTTCCTCTTGTCCCAATATATTGACTTTCTCAACTCAGAAAATGCCTAAACTATCTTAACCTGTCCATCTGATATCTTTAGTGTAATCCTTTTTATTTCACTCTCTCGCTTTCGCCTGCATCTCAGCTTTCTGTCTTTTATTGTCTCCAAACTAAACATCATAGCACCTCTCTTGTAAACCTTTACTTCCATAAAACATATTTTTATGAATCTCTGTGCTAAGATGGCTGCCTCATTGCAGGACACCCCTCCTTAGATATTTCTAGTTTTCAGGAAGAATAGGATTAGAGAGAAATCCTCTGATGCTCCAATGCATCTGTGCTCTGAACCTGGTCTGAGATCTTTTTGTTTTTATGATCTGGATTTCCAACATTTCACCTCTAATGAAAAGTAATGTGGTTCTTCCAGGTGCTTGGATACCTCATGATGTTATCCGAGTTTGATTTAGGACTCGGCTTTATAGGTCACCCGATATTTCTCTCAGCACATTGTTCGGCTCTATTTTGGGTTTTACTGTCGATGGGCTCTTTGGAGACGGAGCTGCAGGGGAAGTGTGGGCTGAAGTGTCCACTTTTCTTTAATAATAAACCACTTGTTCACTCAGCGTAGCTGTACGTACCAACCAGCACATCACCAGAGCTCAGTAATCTTCAGTGTTTGCTGGGTTTCTTTCGCTTGTGTTTTGATTCACCAGCTATAAATTGGTTTCGAGAAGTTATTTCAGCTCTACTGATTTCTCACATTAAGCATCTACTGTGTGTTTGTTTAATGTTGGACCAATTTTACATGTGAGTTTTAAACCGTAAATATCACTAACACTTAGAAAAGAAGCTGCAGCCCACTAAAAGAATACGTCTCCTCTTCGCTATTTTCTTTGGAAATATTAAGTATAATCTTTTTACTTACTTGTTTGCAGTTCTTATTGGCTATAAGTTCTATTTCTTTAAACCCACCTTCATACTTTGTATGTTAATGGATTGGTGCAGTTTTATGTGTGACGCATCTCAAGATCACAATCCTTGTTTTACAGGAAAGTCCAATGTTGTAGCCAAAGAAGCAGTTTCCAGGTGGACGGGTGAGTCTTCTCATCTATTTACATTCACAATAATCCATGTTCATGCACCGATATTTGACGCTTATTTGATTATTTTGTGCTCATTTGGCACAAATCAAAAGATAAATGAACAACAAGCACATAGTCACAACATAAAGCGTGGCATTTTGAAAAATGTTGGTACGTATGGTCTACTGTATTTTGATAGATCAGTTAGCTGAATATTGAGAAAAGAAAACTACTTGCGGCAGCCTCCAATCTCAATTTATCAGAAACGGTGTGGAGAAAATGTGTTCAAAAATAATACCAACCGTCAGGTCATATTTCATTGATTACCCTTTAGCAGCTCTTAAAATTGACCCAGTGGAAGCTGTAGGGACTCTTTGTGTCCAGCAGTCGCCTCCCAGGAGTCGGCTCAAGCTCACTGTGTGCGTTTGTTGACCTGAGCAGTAACCCTGGACACGGCCGACCTTTGGCCGTCATGGTAACCAGCAGAGCCCGTGGTATTTTCACTTTTCCACACAGTGGTGTTGGCGGCTCCAGCGGACACTCTTTTGGTATGGTTTCATAGAATTAAACTCATTTGAGTCATTTATGAGTCATATGTGCTCCTGCAGCGAGTTCTACCTCCTCCTGGACTGGAAGTGCAAAACAACTGTGTGTGTTGTTTCCTCAGCCGTCTTAATACAAGTACAGTGTATTCATAGAGCACACATTACTGCTGCTTAAACAATCATATCAACCTATGCCAGAGGTTGACTTTTAATTTTTGTTAACATACCCGTGCCCTCCTGCTCCCCTGGAGGTCGTCTATTAGTGTTTACTAGCCGCAGGATGAACTTTCCACAGAACAAACTGACACAATCACTGAGCTCTTTGCTTTTTTCAAAACAACTGTGCAGCTTTCGTCGTTGCCATGTTACACTGAGACACACCCACACAAGTCCTGACACATTTAATCACCTGTCATGTCAAAAGCAGTGTATGGAGTGATCGCGCAGGTGACTTGTATTATTAATGGCGTGATTCAGAGACTTCGCTATGGAACAGACTTCAGTGGACAGGAAAATACATGATGTGCTTTTTGATTTGGTGGCTCCAGTCACTTTTAAAGCATGGCCCTTATATTCTGACATTTATTTACTGTGAAACTGAAATCATTTGGAGGCAGTACAGTTAAGTGTTATTGTGTTTTGTCCTTTTTTTATATAGATATATATTTCATGTTGGCATGTTTCATTAGGAATTGTCTATTAATTAAACAGTAAAGGTTACATCAACTTATATCAGTGTATATTTATTCTCTTAAGTCACACTGGGTCCTACAGTTAACAGCAATATCTGGAATCCTAATTACAGTTTTCATGACACTTGATATTTCAGAGAAATCTAACACATAGTTACAGACACAACAGCGTCTTCAGATTGACCCTGTACATTCCCAGCCAGTCAATTTAGATGATTGATGTTAGCAGTGTATCAAGACAAGCCTTCGGCCCGGGTACTTTCATGCTTCAAACATTTTTATTTATTTTTTTACATCTTTAAAAGCAATTCCTCACACCAGCTGTAGACACAAACCAACGCTGCAGCACAAGTCACTGTAACCTCCATTTCTAAACTCGTGTTGACTAAGATCGGCGATCTTCCAATGTACACAGAAACCGCTGACTGCATATAGATTCACCACTTTCATGAGCACATTCAACCGGCTCCCAGGATCACTTGTAAACATTTAAGTCGAGCCTCTGCTGATCTACGCAGGACTCTTGCAAAACATCACTAACTGTAGTATAGAGAACATACAGACTCCCAACATCGCTCATGCCCTCATTAGATTACTCCCTTATCATCCAAATTGTTTCCAGGTGCTGTTGATCTTCTCTTACGATGAAACAATTGCTGTGCTCAGGAAGTGATTCCAGTATGGAATGATTAAATCTTATGCTAGAAAAACTCGACTTTCACCAACATAGTATCAAGCTTATGTTTGGGGACATGACAGCAGATGTATTATGTTCTTGGACTTAGCGATTATCTTGTAGACCAACAATGTTTTCTCTCATCAAAATGACTGCTAATCTGTGTCAGAATGAGCCTCAATGTAATATTTACTTTGATTACTCATTTCTATTTCAGACAATGTTTTCGCCATCAAGTCCTGGACAAAGAAGAAGTTTGCTTTTGATGACAGCCGCATTAATAAAGCCTTTGGCATCCCTGAGGACTTTGACTACATGGATTAGCTTTTTCAGGGAAACGTTTGAGCTCTTTTTTTGACTGAACAGTCAAGGATTCAAGTGGAATAAGGATGTTCTCAGTATTTTTATTTTTTTTGCTGGAGCAGTTGGGCTTCACCAGCAGATGTATTGCTTGGGTGCAACCAGAGAAGCGAGTAGGTTGCGCACTCGTGGGGGGCTCGGCCATAAACACAACTTAGCAGCCTGACTTTTGAGACACCTGTTAGTTTGAAAACTGAGAGCTCCGAGCTGATGATAGACGGGAATCAACACTTAGGGCATCTGTGCTGCAAGTGACTGAATTTATACGGGTAAAACAGATGGTTTGGAATTCAATACTCTGCCAAATTCCATTTGCATTTATCCATCTTTCTTTCTTTTTTCAACATAGCTAGCTGTATGATTGATGTCAGAATCAAAAGGATATGTTATGTCTACACTGCTATGAATGTTTACATTGTGAAGGCCATGCATTTTTTGTTGCATTGTTTTTCTCTTAAAAGAGCCTTCTTGCATTTTGAATTATTCTCCATATGCAAGCTCCTCTCCTCTTTTGTGTTTGCATTTCTTTAGAAATTGCTGCTGGAATGCCGTGAAATTTAACAAAAGCTGCTTTTTTGTTTTGTTTTGTTTCTGTCCGTGAACAAAATGACACATCTAGAATGACTTTAGCTTTTTCACCTCCTCGCTTTTTTCCGTCAGGCTGATGCAAAACAGGTAGGTGTGCATTCTTTGTTAGCTCAACATCCTGGTTGATCAAGCCAATACACCGGGCTTTTATCGTTTCACATTTCAGACGCATATTTTTTGTGCCAATGTTCCGTTCTTTCTTGGAAATTAATAATATGCAAATTTCTGTTACTTCCTCGCGTCACCTAATTTTTGTGTTTCAGTTGTTAACAGAGGAAGGCTGTTGGAAAATAAGAGACTAATTGTGCAGCTTATCAATTAAACATTTTAAATCTTTAACACCTGTTGCAGTTTTGTTCCCACACATTTTAATGAAAATTATCAGTTAACACATATTTTTTATTTGGACAACAACGAGCTAATTGTTGGAAGAGCTCCGATGAATAGCTGACACACCATCGGGTGAGTAACCCACGAGTGTGTTCGTGTGTGTACCTGCCCAACCTGTCCCAACTATGATTCATGAGCGTGACATGCTGAATATCAAAGCCTCGTTAGAAGGCCAGCTTCACTTTTTCTTCCAACATAAATAGCGTTTAATTGTAGGTGCTTTTGTTGAATGTGCCCTGCCCTCGTTGGACATCAACACCTGGCTGAAGACTTTCACTTACCTTCAACTTCGAGCTCATAGTGACACAGAATCAGTTTTCTAATTCCCAAACACACAAGTGAAATATGTTAGCATATTTTAAACTCATGTAATTACAATGCATTAATTGGTTATTGTGTGATTTCCTGTAGTAACTGCTTGTTAAAAGTGTCATGAGATAGTGTAAATAATAATACAGGTTGTTATTAATACATGCAAAGTGAATGCCATTCCTTCAATAGTTGGTGATCACTGTCTTCCAACTGTCATATTTTACTCTCAGTGCACGAGTATCCAGGTTTATTGTTGTTGAAGAAACTCGACACAGATTGTTATCAACAAATCGGAACACAGACCTTCTGTGGGCAAGTAGCATTTTTACTCATACCTGCATGAAAGTTTTTTACTTTAAAAAGGGATCACAAGCCAACAACTCTTGATATGTTATCCATTGCGTTCAGATATGCCCAAAGTGCTACAGTGTAATGAAATGTTTTCGTCGCCGGTGCAGTAATTCCAGATAAAAGAGATAGAAGAAATTGTTGCAGTGTTAATATGAAGATGATCCATTATGTATAGAAGCTACTGCATGATCTAGTTTCAGTACCTGAGCTTTGATGTTTGAAGTTTTAAATTGAAGGAGTGCTCACAGGTGTGACAAGTATTCAAAATATACAATTTATGAAAAAAATTATATAATATCTACTTTGGTTAAATGCATTATACTATCATTATGGACCATTATCTCTTACTTCCCTTAGGAAGAGATCTGGATAATGAACCCTGTGAAAAGATAATAAAACAGCATACGAAATGTAAAACTGATGTTAAAATCCAGGTAGAATTGGAATTAAAATAAAGACAAAGCATAAATATGGTAAGGAAACATTAAGATGAAGAAAAGGACAATGTATAGAAATAAAATTGTTATTCAAAGAACATCAAAAGTGTGATGTGCTTTAGTGTCCAGTCCCATGCAAGCTCCTTTATGGAGAAATATGTCTGTGAGTGATGACACTGCATTTGTAGAATTCATCCTGTGCAGAAGATGCTATTAAAAAAAAAAGAAGCAACCAACTATTTAAATGTATATTCGGTGATTGTCAGCAACTTTCTCATGTTAGTTGAAATAAAGATGTCACTGAAGATATTGTTCATTACTTTATAGCAACATATTGTTATTGTGCTGCAGTGACGACGAGGCAGGCTGGAGAAGTGGACTTGGGATCAGAAGCTGGCAGGTTTCTATCCAAAAGGCGACAGAACAGTTAGTGTGTGTTCTGTTTGACAATAAAGTGGCTATTCTATTCTTGCAGGTTGGTGTAACTCAAAGTGCAGAAAGGTCACCCCTATTGCTCCTTGAGCAAGACCCTCGACCCACATCAGCTCCATGATGTAGCTGCCCACCACTGATAGAAATAGGTGACTATTTCCCCAAAGGCATTAATAGATTATGATTATTTTACTTGTGCAATAAATGTGAGTGGGTATGTATGTAGATATGCTTTTACTCTATCTTTCATAATTTTGTTTAAAAAAAATTATGTATGCTTTGTTTTTACAAATCCAATGGCAAGCTTTTGCAACAACTATTCATTCAAAACTGCACCAGCGAATGTGGGTTCTGTTTGACAATATTTTAGCTATTGTATTCTCTTCTATTATTGCAGGTTGGTGCAACTCCAAGTGCAGCGGGTCTGACACAATAACGAATCAGGAAACAGCAGAAATGTATGCGAGTGAGTCCAGAAGAATAGATCTGGATTATAAAGCATGCAAAAAAGACAATGAAGCAAGGTAAAACTTGTATAGGAAGAATAAAATCGTTGTTAAAAGGACATGAAAGAAGTGATGTTGACTAGTATCCAACCCCATGTATGATCCTTCATGCTGAGACATCTGTGCACGAGCGAAATATTGCATTTGTAGACTTTATCGTGCGCAGAAGACGCCATAAACAGTGGTTTGTTTGTTTTTTCGCAGGAGATAGCAGAGTGTGTGTTTGAACAGGCTGGGAGTGACAGAGGGAGGGACAGAGAGGGAGGGAGCTGCTGCCGCTGCCGCTGCTCACTGAGAGGAAGACACCGCCACCGACCCAGCGGAACACACGGCAGGCTGCTAGCGGAGAGGGCAGCATGGCGGGGCTACACGACTTCCACCAGGGCAGCCACTGTCACAGGAAAACGTGGATCAATATACTACTGGGGATACTTCAGTTACTTTTACCGTGCGTACAGCGCGGAGGAGCTCAGCTGCAAGGTTTGTTTCTGGCGGTGATTTTCCTCTTGTGGACGTCAACGCCACCGTGGTGGCGAGGAAAAAAAAGAGAAAAAGAAAAAAAAAGATGGCAAGATAGCTTGCCTGACTTGACAGTAACACTGGCTTGAATTGTAGATAAACAGCCTGTAATGTTATAACGGGTGAAAAATATCCACAATAAAGTTATTCTAGAATATTGTTGTAAATTTGAGCCTCGGTTTGGACCAATGTTTTATCAGCCTGCTAGTTCACGCTAGCTTCCAGTTCCCCTTATTCTCTCTTTATTAAATCTAACTTGTCCACACAGGAAAGTAGGGGATTATTTAGACTTTGAACAAATACCGGCTTACATCTGTCGGGGTAATAAATCTACACATTTATGTAAGATGTGTATTTAGGGCTCCACACTCGTGTGTTTACTGCAGTGTGTGTTTTCCAAGTTGGTTAGCCTCGGTGCTAAGCTACAGACAGCTAGCAAACAGCCCTTTGTCAGGCTACCGAGCTCAACTCGTTTCCTCACTTCTCTCCTCGGTCCCCGCTATTTCGCCACACCATCTCACAATGTTGCTCATGTACAATTGACCCCGATGCATTCTCTTTCTCCCTCCACCCCCGACAGCTAACTGTTAATTTCTTGCCCATCTCTTGAAGCTCTGAGTCAGATGTCCACCAGCGTGGTCGAGGTCTGGCAGCCGGAGGAGGCAGACCCTTTAGTCCCGCTCCAGGTAACCACATTCCTGCCTTCACTTTGAGCTTGTATGGTATGAAGCTGAAACTGTTAATATATGCACAAGTATGGAAAAAGAGGGGAAAATCACCGATCACCACAGCACGGAAGCACGAGAGCTCAGACAAATGAACGAACACGTGTGGGAGGTCTGGAGCATCGCTGTTGTTATTGTTGTGTTTGCAGTTCGTGCATAGTTGTGTTGTGCATTGTTATTATTTTTACTTCATGCTCATAGTTGTGACCACCTCCCGTGATATTATGCAGCTATAATGTCTCATTTATGCACACAACTCCGAAATAAAGCCAGAGCGGGAGGCCACCTGCCATGTGGCTCCTCCTTATTTTTCTTTTGTACATAGTGTCCATTATGGAGTTGAATCTGTGGTCCACAGTGAGAGCATGCCAGGAGTGAGGCTGTTCCCTCCTGCACACTGCTTTACAATCAGTCACTCCTTGTGTGCTTTGTTGAGCAATATTCTAAGAAATCTGGAAAGTGCTTTACATTTTTATAACCAAGTAAGCGTCTGTGAGGATAATGGAATTATAGAGCAAGAAGAGTGCAAACGGCAAGATGGTCAGTGTTTACTTATAACAGGTCCCGAGGTCACCAGCTGACTCCTTGTCTTACCTGGGGTTTTGTCCTACTTTCTGTTGGCAAAATGGCACCTTCTTTTGTACACCTACATCAACTGAAGAATACTAATAATATGAAAAATACTCTCACACAGATGAATTTTGAATTACATTAAATAAAGGTTTATCAATGCTTACTAATTGCTGACAGAGATGATGCTGTGACCAAAGCTAACGCATGAGAATATGATTCAGCATTAAATATAATTTCTTGGATGAACTGATTTTTTTTTTTTTTTTTTTTTGTAATGCATTGCTAACTTGCAGATGTAGTGGGCAGATGTCAGAGTCGTTGACATTGTCGGGTGTCATGTTTAACAGTGAATGGGGGGACTGTCTCAGTTACATGGGCTATGTGTCAGAGCGTGACGGGGATGTCTTTGCTTTTTACTGTGAGGGTGCAGGTGGTCAGCTAGTTAGATAGTGCGGCGTTTCACACAGCTTGAAAATGTACTCTCGCTGTTAAGTGGCGTGATGCTGTTTATCACACTTCCGTGTGCAGCACATGCAACTCAAGACAGGTGTGTGAAGTGAGTAAAGAGTGCTTTTCTGCCTGTTCATGTATGTGGAATGCTACAATTCATGTTGGTTTGCCAATTCTGAGATACGTGAAGTTGTAGTTTCTGCCGTCTTTCACTTCCTCATTGGGTTTTCATACCTATTGTCTTGTGTTGTGAATTTACCTGAGAAATATCTGATAAGATTGGTGTCTCGTCTCAGTTCGCTGATTTCCTTGTTATTAAAGGTGAGTTGTTCTGGGCACCTATTTGAATTTGGTACACAGGCTAAAGTCATGAATACTTAATTCCCTCTCAAGTGGAATCAAGTTCATTTACACCCGCTGCAGTTCTCCTGGTGCCTGTGAGCAACGTTAGCCTGTGTTATTGTTGTGCTAAACTCAGCAGGAAAATTAATTTTGTCTCTTTCTGTCACATTGTTAATTTGTCACTCCTTATATTGGGCTCAGGGCATCGTAGGACATGAGTCACAGTGAAACTAGTCCACTGCATAAACTAAAATGTTTCAAGTCGCAACATGTAACTTCCACTGCACAAAGAATGTGTGTTTTAGTAAATATGCTGTCATAAGCACTTTTACCTCATGGATAACTTATTATTAGATAAAAAGGATCTTTAATCATTCCAGTGAATTACGGGACAAGAGGCATTATTGCAGTGTTGCGAAAGTCCTATAAAAGAAGGATTGTTGTAAAGCTGTCCTCCCATTTGATTTGGAATGATTCCTGCACAGACGAGAGTTACTTTACTGTCACTTTCATGCTCAGTCACATTTGGCTTTCTATGGTGTGGTGCTGCATTAAAAACAAACAAAAAAAACACTGACTGCATTCTAAATGTTTTCCACTGGTCTAGTTTTGTAGCACTATTTGCAGCCACAGAGCTGCTATAATGTGCTTGATTGTTCTTGAGGAAACTGTATTTCTGCACTGAACACCATCAGAGCTTATCTCTGCCGGCCATGCACAGCAAACACAACTACAACTCGGTAGTTAACTGTGTTTGGATGGCCGCCGATGAGTGTTACCTGCTTAGTGAGTAAAACTTTGCTTCTGTTTAAAATGTTTGCGTGTGAAGTGTCTGCATGATTTATTACCAAGTGTGCAGCCAGTTCAAAGTTTCTCTTGGTGTAAAGAACACACGAGATGCAGGGTGCAGTGATCAGGTAATAGAGCATGCTCATGGTTTTGAAGTAACTAGACTGCTGCTAACCCTATTTGTTGTGACTCTAAATATAACTGGCGCGATACTGTGCTGTCTGTAGGAAACCTATTAGTGCTCCAAAGTAAGACGAAAGCAAAGTCTTCCAAAATAGTGGTTTTTAAAGTATTGGTTTAATGGCATGCCTTTTTTTTTCTGGTATAATTTTTCCCCCTGATCTTAATTTGTGAGATGAAAATATGGTGGAATAATGTAAGTAGGGAGTAAAGGGTTACATTTCTTTTCAGAAATACATTTTTAGATCAGATTTGTTTGTTTTCTAAAGATAAAGATTACACAACAAGCTTCGTGAAGAATTGCACATCAGCACGTTAGTAGGTGCCCCAGTTACAGCAGTTTGTGAAAAATGCCTCATCGGTGCCATAATTCGGAGGAGAACGGGCAAACTAAGACGGCAGTAATAACAACTCGTTCAGTCAAGAAACACAGAAGACATCGGACCTTGAAGCTGATGTCGATTGGCTCCAGAAAAACGCACTTGGTCCTCCTCCTGTTGGCTGAAAACAAGGAACTGAGGCTACAGTTTGTACAAGCTCACCAAAATTTGACACTGCCTGTTCTGATGAATCTCAATTTCTTCAGCGATATTCAGATTAGGTCTTGACTAATGAGGGTTTTTTTTTTTTTTTTTTCTTTTTT